>RCUC01114819.1:0-11613 GCA_003697995.1 Taxidea taxus jeffersonii
CACTGATCAATTTCCTGTTTACCTTGAGTCCATGACAGGTTATCCGTGTCCTTCTTCTGCTACTAAAAAATGACTATAAAAATATATCTTCCGTAGTCCTTTGTAGCACCAGGCAACCCTCCCTGAGCTAGGTCTGTTTGTTCAAAAGGTGGACCTTTAAGAAGCTTATGTCTCAGAATAATCTCTTTAGGATCTGCATCTGTTGGCACAGTGTCTTTGCCCTACCCTCACCTCCAGCCCCTCCTTCCCTTGCACTACAATAGCACTTAAAACAAATATGTACCTAATAGGAAGTTAGAATGTATTCCTAATCCTGAAACAATTATTAAATGATATGCCTAATGGAAGAAGCCTGATCACATGCAGAGTATCCCAAACTATGTATGATTGTTGACTTTCCAATCTAAGCTGAACACAGCACAGATCTAGTGCAATAATCGTACTAATAAATTCCACTACCCCCTTATTGTCACCCAAAGAATTTATTTTCTTGACCTTATTGCCTGAGAATTTATGGGCATCTTTCTTGCCTCCTATTTGTCACCAGAATGTGCAGTCCGTGGCGTCGATAGTTCAGATGTGAGCATCTCACAAAACCCTTGTAACTCTGTGTGAAAAAGAGAGACACGGTGACAGGGCTGGGGCACAGGGGTGGGAGGGGATTTTCATGCCAACTTTGTAGATTGGAGGCTTGACAACATTCCACCTTCCATAACCCTTGTTGGCTTCTGAGGCATTTCATGAAGCTCCTGTGTTTCAACCATTTCCACTTGAGACTCGTGGCAAAGCAGATACATGGGCCAAGTGGAAATCGTCGGTTAAGAATATGGAAAGCAGCTGCTCTTGGAGCCCTCAATGTAAGAGCATCTCTTTAGTAGAAAAATGGAGAAGAGGGCAAGAACAAGTGGGGAAATGAATGCTTATTGGGCTCCTACTCCTAGTGTCAGACACAGAGCCAGGTCCCCCAGGAACATCATCTCACCGAAAGAGCTCACAGCAAGGAGGTGGGAGACAAGATTTAGAACCCACCTTGTGTGGCCTTGGAGAAGTCACTTAACCTTCACCGAGCCTCCATTTTCCCGTCTGCAAGCGATATCAGGATCCAGCAAGATAATACACACTCACAGAAAGACAAAGCCCTCTCCCTTCTCGATAGCATCAGAGCCCAGCACTGGTTATGCCTACACACACAGATCTGGGTAGGAAATCCAATGACTTTAAACTATGTTTAAACAATCATTCCAAAATGACACCATTTGAAAAAGAGATGTTAATTTCTGTTTTCATTTCACCATGATTTTTTCTTTCCAAGACCAGGCGTTCTCCCCCAGGAAGGAGCAATTGGGAGTCTGCACTTGACGCCACAGCCGGGGAGGCGTCTGCCCTTGCTAATTCTTGGGCCGCAAACACAGAGCCAGAGCAAACCATTCCTTAGCCGGGTACCTCGTATGTCCGCCGTCCGCTAGGGGCACGTTTTTATGGCCCAGGAAATGGGGGGCCCCAATGGAGTGGCCAGCAGACCCTGGACGACCCCACTGCAAGCTGCACACATTTCTGGGAGTGTCTTCCAGGAGATGCTTTCTTCACAGAGTTGAAATATGAGGTATTTACACTCGCACTTGATGAAGATTCTCCCCTCATTACCAGTCCCTCCTTCTGGAGGCTTCCCTCTCCCTCGTTTTGGTCTGAGAGGGCAGAACTTGCTGCACAAAGGGTGTGAAGGGGACGGTGTCCCCTACATTCTGAGTGAATCGTCTCCAGAGGTGTGTAGGATGTAGGCACACACCTGCCTGCGCCAAGCTCAAACACTACGGAGGCCCGGCCAGCTTCATCTTCCATTCCAAACTCCCCCAGCCCCTCTGCTGTCCTACATGGTCCTCACCACCAACTGGCAGATCAGAATTCCTCCCTGGCCCGGGCTCCTTGATGGGATTTTGTTCAGGTTCACCTCCATCATGCTCCCCCGGGGGTGTTTCAAGAAACAGCTCTTTGAAACTCAAGACCATGTTGTCTTAGGGGCATTGTTATGTACTATCTCACAGAGAATCTCTTTATGAAGACTCAGGAAAGAAATTTCCTTGACTCAGTGCTAGAAAGAGCTGGGCCTTTCCTGAGCCCCCGGCTTCTTGTTATTGTCCTTAAGTCTGTTTCTGTCAACCTGGCAGCTGAACTTTGTGTTCTTTTCTCTGGCTGCTGGAAGTAGTTCTATTCAAAACCACTCATGTGGGCTTTTAACCATTCCCCTTTACCCTAATTTTATCTCGCTTCCCTTACCTTTGCATTTTCTTCTTCTGATTGCCTCATTTTTTAAAAGATGTTTTATTTATTTACTTTAGAGAGAGTGGTGAGAGAGAGAGAGAGAGCAAGAGGTGTGGGGAAGGGTCAGAGGGAGAAGCAGACTCCCCACTGAGCAGGGAGCCTGATGTGGAACTCGATCCCAGGACCCTGGCATCATGACCTGAGCCGAAGGCAAATGCTTAACATCTGAGCCACCCAGGTGCCCCTTTTTTTCATGTTTTACTAATACATGTAGTTCTGTGCGAATTTCAAAAACAGTTTTGAGTTGGATGGACTAGAAATACCTGAAAAGCAGACCATCAATTCTGACATTTGTGGAGCACCTACTAGAGCCAGGTACTGTGCTGGGTCCTGAGGTACATAGATAAAAAGCCTGGGGAGTCCCAGGCCTGGGTCCGGTGCAGGTCCCCATGCACCCTGGGGCCTGGACGCTGCCACCAGGCAAACCACATTTCTGGGGAACCCTAGGGATGTGGGAGCCAGAACTATGCCAAGGAAGGTCCCCTCCTCTGGTTCTTTGTTTACTGGTCCTTGTTTCCTGCCCATATTTCCTCCAGTGTGAAGCTATTGGTTTTCTTTTCTTTTTTTAAGATTTTATTTATTTGACAGAAAGAGAGAAAATACAAGCATGGGCGTGGGAGAGGGCAAAGCAGGCTTGCCGCTGAGCAGGAAGCCTGATGCGGGGCTCGATCTCAGGACCTTGGGACGGTGACCTGAGCTGAAGGCAGATGTTTAAGGACTGAGCCACCCAGGTGCCTGGGAACTGGTTTTCTGAGTCCTGGCTAATTGTATCTGTCTTTTCTCTAGAACACTAAATCTCTAGCACTGTTGGTACCCAACAATGCCAGGCAAGGAAAGGATTTGAAGTCATGTTCATTGACCAGACGGATGGATGTAGGAAGGCAGGTTTCCTGCTTAAACCCACCAATTTTTCAAGTCACCCTTAGCATAAGGTCCCACTCACCGGATCTTAATAAGCTTCCTTATCTGGCATCCATCTACCCCCCACCTGCTGACCAGTGGAACCAAGGAGTTCCACTGTCAACCTTCCTCCTTTTTACTATTCCCAGTGCTTAGGAGGTTTGCCTCCAGGATATGGCCAGATCCATCTCTTCCTTCAAGTCTCAGCTCAAATGTTACCATTCGAGATGCTCACCTCCCCATGAGAAAACCACCTCTGACACCCCTCCTCCACCACTGTGGATGGAATGGCCCTGCTTTCTTTTCCTTCCTACCACTCATATTGAGTCCTGGTTCCCACACAGACTACTGCAATAGCTTGCTGATGGCACCAAGCCAAATTTATTGCTTTCGTGCCCTAAGAGATGCTATCACTTTGATGGAATCATAGAAGCTTCTCAGAAGGAAGAGGTCAAGAGTGGAATATTGATAGGATTTGGAGGGTCTAGCGTAAGATGGGGCTTTCGATGGGGAGTCCCGATTGGAGCTGTGCAAAGTGTGTGACATAATAGTCAAGGACTAACACAGCGAGCTGTGGGCTTTGGAGGGGGACCTTGAGGAATATGCAGTCCAGTTGGGTTGTTCAGGGAAGGGGGCCACTACCCTGATCTGCTGTTCTGATAAATGGGTTTTCAGAAAGTTCCTTGCTGACAAAGTTTGTGGCTTTGTCTTTTTGGGGCTGGAACTTTCCAGAATACTGCAGTCATGTGAATGCTGAGTGCCAAATAGTTTAATTGCATTAGCATGAACAGTAGTAAGCTGTGTGGCTACAAGAGTTTTCATTCTCATTCATCACTATACGAAGTTATTATGTTTATTTATGTACTCATTTGATGTCTGTCTCCCCACCACCACTGTAAACACTAATACAATTTCATATGAATGTAAGTCTCTATCCTGTTCATTTCTGCACCTGTAGAACCTGCAAGTGGCCACCAACTGTAAAATTTAAAGAAAAATCAGGACTTTGCCAGGGTTCAGCACCAGAGGCCACAAGGCTGAGCTCTGGCTTGTCTGTTGCTGGCTGAAGTCTAAACCCTCCTTTTCTGTGCAGCAGAAGTCCGTACGTGGCACTGTGGGGTTGTGTTTGGGCCAAGGGTGCTCCCATGGCCGAAAGGGCTTCATTCATTTATTTATTCACTTGATCAATAAGCATTTCTGGAATCCCTCCTAGGGGGCTGGCACGGTTCAGGGTGTTGGTGCATCAAGCTTCAGGATGGCTAACGGCTGTCTGCAAGATGGAGGGGTCTGAGAAGCTCTGTTCCTCTCACTCCCCTGTATGCTGGGAATGACAGTGAGCATTCTTCAGCCAGCAAAAGACCTGCTAATGGATGATATTTAAAGACGGGGAAATACAGAGTAGTAAGCATATATAGAGAGAGTAATATTTAAAATAAAGTGGTTTATATGCACACACACACATACACATTATACATGTAATGTTACAGGGGAAAAGCATAATGAAAACGGAATATTTGGATGTTTGGTATAATCCGACTTTATAAGTATATGACCGACAATGAATCACACATTCAGCTGTACGTGTGGGATAGACCCAAATGTCAACACGGGAGCATGGGCTAACAAATCTGGGTGGCAAAATTATGACTGGTTTTGATTTTATTTGTCATGTTTCTCTGCATTTTAAACAGTGAATGTATGCTTTTTAAAAAAATGGTATATGAAAATGTCACTTTGCTGTTTGAGGGCGGGAAGGGTGGGAGGGTTGCCGAACACATGATGCCCAGTTAGATCTGAATTTCAGACAAATGCATTTTTCTAGTAGAAGGACGAACCCAATATGACACAGGACCGAGGAGCGCTAAAGGGCGCTCCTTGTGCTTGTCTGAGAGTCCCATTTCGCTGGGCGCCCGGTGTTTTTATTTGTTAAATCTGGCAACCCTTGGGGCGGGGCAGTTCCTCAGTATCATTTTGGAAGCTTGCACAAACTTGGTTCTCTGCTCCTCCCCACTCCCCTTATCCCACACCCCCGGCCCCCACACAGCCAGATTCAGATGTGTCAGCTTACCTGCCTGTCAACATTCAGAATTTGAGGTCTTCTCCTGAGGTTGTCCTAGAGCTGGTGGAAGAAAGCGGTATGGCGGGGGGGGGGGGGGGGTGGTGGTGGTGGCGCTGAGGTCTGACAAAGCTCAGAGGGTGTTTCAGTCACCTCTGCTATGTTCCCTCTGGTAGAATTTACTGCATTCCACACGGTGAGGGCACTTTTGGAAGCTGCTGGGCCCTCTCAACCCTGCTGACTGGGCTGTTTTCATAACTTTCCTGCTCACAAGGGCACTGTTGGGGTGACTTTTCGGGAAAGGGCAAATTGGCTGGCGCTGACGTTCTGGAGGTCCTCTGAATCCCTGGATCTCCAACAGACCCTGGGGTAGGGACAGAGGAAGGTTGCCCCTTCCTGCCTCCAGAGCACATGTCTTGGCAAAGCCACCTATGAAAGGCCAGGAAGCCAACTGAACTGTTCCATTCTCTGGGAGAGTCTCTCCTCTGTGGCCGTGGAAGAATGCCTTTCTGCCAGCAGACAAAGAGCTCTGGAGAGCTGTGAGGAATCCACTGCACGCATTGCCCTTTTGGGAGTCCATTGTCAAAGACCTAAAATAACCCCATGTGGCAATACCTCACAAAATAATACTAGAGATGCAAACAACTAAACAACTAAACATTAGCTGGGATTTGTAAACACAGACTTCAAAAGGGTGATAATTAATGAGGTGCAGGGCAAAGAGCAACAGAGAAGAAACAGCAGGCTTTTAAACAAGGCTCCCAAACCCCCGCAGACCTCAGTTTCATCCCCTGCAAAATGGATGGGTTGAATGAGGTGAAAGAAAAGTGCCTTCTAATTTTGATGTTCTGGAGCATTAATTTGGAGAATTAATTAGGGGGTTCATTTCTGAACCAGGGAAGCAGAATAATGACTCAAATAAACCCAATGTCATTCACCAAAGCTTGCATTACAGAGGGAGTGGAGGGATTGATACTCCTCTGGTGTTTCCTTGGTGCCAGCCATTGTATGTGAGGACCTCTGCTTTATAACAGCTCATGGGAGTCAATATTATTTTCTTCACTTTATATCCAGGGAAATGGAGCCATAAGGAGGTTAAGTGACTTTCTTAAGGTCACACAGCTGGCAAGTGCAAAGCCAGGATTTGAACCAAGTCTCTTCTCCTGAACTCACTGTCTGTCTACCACATTGTGTAGACTGTCCCTGGTTGTCAGGGTACCTGGGCTGGAGCACAAGTGACCTGTTCTGAACTCTTACCAGCACCAGGTGAGGTACAGAGATGGAGGCAGAGGGAGGTCCATCCAGAGGGAGCTACTTCTCCGGCTACTGTGATTAACCAAAAAACTCTGTAAGTAAGGAATTGCCTACAAGCAATGGATAGTCAACAGGGACAGACACTAGGAAGTGTCTTCAAGTGCCCCATTTTCCAAATTTCTTCTCATACTGTCTGACCCCTGAAATATCTTTAATAACATCCAAAGCTTTTAATTGTGCAAGGAAAGAATATATTTTAAATACTCTGAGTCTTCCCTCCCCATCCCCTTACTAAGAGAAAAGAAGTAGCCTGGGCATTTCAGCCACTAATCATTTCTCATGAATAGGTTTTGACTGGGCAAGTAGGGGGATATGTGGGTGGCCCTTTTGCCTGAGTGAAGTCCCTGGAAGAGAAAAAGAGAGGGAGGATAAGGAGGAGTCAGAAAGTCTACACTGATTTCAGAGTAAATATTCAAGCAAACTTGGCTACTATAGGCCCTGATCCTTGCAGACCACTAAGGGCTAGTCACAAGAAAAATATTCAGTAAAAAGATTAGAAACAACCAATGGCAAAGAATTTGGTTGGGCAGGCATAGAAAACGTCCTTTATTTGTACGAGCAGCTGCCAATTAAATGGTGTCACCCTCTTCACTTGGGGGGAGGCGGATCATTTTGAAATAGATCAAGGGAAGAACGCGTTTGGCTGTGAACATGTAAGACCAGAAGGCCTTCACCGTCTTGAACACTTTGGATGGTGTCCTAAATTGAGTTCCCCAGGGGGAGACTCTGAGATGAGAGCCATGAGGAAATGGTTGATTAGGTAAGTGCTTCCAAAGGAAATGGGTAAGGATGGGGAGGAAGCTAGACAAGAAAAGGGGGGAAACCAAGCAAGGATATGAAGTAGCTTTATCCTGATCCCTAGGAGGAAACTCGGAATATTAATTTCATTTCACCTCCAACCTGAGGCAAGGGGCCTGGTGAAGGCATGGCAGGACCTTAGTGAAGGGCAGGTAGAGGAGGATGCTAGATGTAAATTCCCAGATGCTTCTAGCTCTAAGCAAATGCAAGCCACATAGTTACACACTCAGGACAGGTCTCGGAAGGTCCTCAGGTGCCTTAACCATTCCTCTTCCTCTGGACCAGTCTCTGGATTGTGAGTGCATGAACCAAGTGGACCTAGACCTGAACACTTCCGTTATAAAGATTTGATAAACTGAGATGGGGTCTCAGTTTATTGGATCTGAATGAAGCCTCCTTACAGGAAAGGAAGTTCAAGTGGGAGGAAACTCACCATGAAGACAAGGTAGTATAGGTTTGTAGATGCCACGATTCAATTATCTACCTTGGCACTGTGGGTTCACTTTGGGACATTGGCTGAATGTATGAGTGGGACCGTTATAACCTTGGGAGTCCAAAAGTAGCATACACATAAACATGCATCATATTGAAATCCTAAGATCACCCTCAAACATCTCCTATAGTCTCAGAGGCAAGGTAACATTATGGGAGGAGGAGGCAGCATTGGGCTGGGAGGGCCACATCTTTTCAAAGATGATAGTATAACATCATCATTGCAGTGATATGGGACAAAAAGGCAAATTTTTTAGTGGACTGGTCAGATTTTGCAGTTCATCTCTGCGGAATATCTCAAAGCTCAACTAACTAGACTAAACACTGGTATCTTGGGCAATACCGCCAGGAGGTTCCAACAAAAAGACATACTACTTCCTCCTGCTATGGACATACAGTGCCTCAATATGTTAATTTAAGTTTTAAAAACAGACCTGGTGACAAAAACAAACAAAACAAAACAAAAACCAGACCTGGTGAACTTCTAGTTTTTAGTCTAACAGGTAAAGAGCTTGGATTCATCACATGTGCCTTTGTGACAAGAAAAAAAGCTGAACCCACCAAAAATCAACATCTCTTCTTAGATCTAGCAGAGAACTGGGGTCACAGGGAAAAATGCTGCTCCGAAAACTAGACAGACAGATGGGTTAGTGAAGGGAAGCGTAGCTTCCATGGAGCAGAAACACTTCACTGCAGCCAGTATTGGTAGGAATATTCTAAACTATAACTAGCAAGCTGCTGAGGATTCGGTGTGGATAAGCCTGAGAGTCTGAAACTCTAAGGTTCAGTTTGAGGGAGGACTCCCTACCTTTGTGAGTTTTGTCTCCGTGAGTTCTCCCAAGTTCTGAAAGTGAAGATGTTCTCCCAAGTTCTGAAAGTGAAGATTGAAGAAAAATCCCCTCATGCTTCCGGCAGGGGGAGGGGAAAATAACCATTCTGAAATAGACCCAGAGCTCACTCTTCCCCTTAACAAGACCTGCCCTCAAGGGAAACTAACTTACAGTGTCTAATCTACTGTGGTTTTACTGAAGCCTAACCACCCTGGGGAAAGGTAGAATACCCAACTCAGGTTTATTAAAAACCTAAAATATAATTATAGGATGATAGAAAAATTCCCCTCCCCCCACACTTATTACCACATCAATCCAGCTCCTGTACTATAACGGAGGATTGCTACAAGAACTGTAGGCCTCAGACCCTATTTAAATTGTCTAGGAAAACCCAAAACAACAAGGGAGACAAAAACAAGAACACTAAGAGGCATTTTAGTTTTTAAAAACCACAGCTACAGCAAACAATAAACACTACCTAGCTCTTAGTCAGATAAACATGTAACTTCACACTGAAGGCCTATCTAATTGAGCTCTTTTTATGCAACACATCATGTCTGGTTTTCAGCAAAAAAATGGCAAGGTGAGCTAAGAGGCAAAAAGTAAAACAAAACAAATCAAAACCAAACCACACCTCACAGTCAGAAGAAATAAAATAAGCATCAGAACCAGAAACAGACATGGCAGAGAATTTAGAATTAAAATAACTATGATTAATATGTTAAGGGCTTTAGTGGAAAAGTGGGCAACATGAAAGAACAGATGGGTAATGTAAACAGAGATATTGAAACTCTAAGAAGCAAAAGGAAATGCTGGGAATCAAAAGCTCTGTAAAATAAAGGAAGAATGTCTTTGGTGGGCTTATCAGCAGATTGGACACAGCCAGGGAAAGAATCAGAGAATTTTGAGACACATCAATAAAAACTACAAAAACTGAAATGCAAGGAGAAAAAAAAAAAACTATGGAACCAAATGTAAGAACCATGGAGCTTTTGCAAAATGTATAACATGCATATAATGGAAATATTAGGAGAAAAGAGGGAGAAAAGGACAGAGAGCTGTTTGAATGGTAATAATGGCTGAGAACTTTCCAAATTAATGGCAGACACCAAACCACAAATCCAGAAAGCTCAGAGAACACCAAGCAGGATAAACACCAGGAAAAGCTACACCAAGTATATCACATTTAAACTGCAGAAAATCAAAGATCAAGAGAAAATCTTGAAAGAAGCCAGAAAAGAAAAAACAACTTACCAACAGAGGAGTAAGGATAGGGAGTACATCAGACTTCTCTTCAGAAACCATACAAGTAAGAAAAGATCAGAGTGAAATACTTTAATTGTTGGGAAAAAAACCCACCAGCCTAGAAATTATCAGTGAAATTATTCTTCAAAGGTGAAGGACAAATAAAGACCTCCTCAGACAAAAATTGAGGAAATATATTGCCTTGCAAGAAATGTTAAAAATCTTCAGATGGAAAGAAAATAATATATGTGAGAAAAATCAGACCTACCTGAAGAAAGGAGCATGAGAAAAGGAATAAATAACTGTAAAATGAAATATTTCTTCTTCTCTCTTTTAAAAAAATAATATTTATTTATCTTAGAGAGAGAGAGAGTGCACAACTGGGAGTGGGAGAGGGAGAGAGAATCTCAAGCAGACTCCTCACTGAGTGCAGAGTCCGAATTGGGTCTCAGTCTCATGACCCTGAGATCAAGACCCTGAAGTCATGACCTGACCAAGAGCTGGATACTCAACTGACTCTGGCACCCAACTGACCCTATTTTTTCTTATTCTTAATTGATCTAACAGATAATAGTTTCTTCAAAAGGATAGCAACAGTGTATTAGGCAATTATAGCTTATGGATAACTGAAATAAATGACCATGATATTAAAGGGGACAGGAGAACAGAATTGGGAATATACTGTTTCAAGGTATACTTATACTTATATACTTATACTACCTGTGAAGCAGTATGGTGTTATTTGAAAGTGGACTTGTTTTCCCTGAAAATGTATATTGCTACCTGTAGGGCAACCACTAAAAAAAAAAAAAAAAAAATCATTATAAAGAAGTATAATCAATATGTCAAGACAGGAGAGAAAAATGGAATTATATAAAATGCTCAATTAAAACCAGAGAAGACAAAAAAAGAGTGGAAGAGAAATAAATAAAGAGAAGAAGGGCAATGAATAAAAAAGAGCTACAAATATGGTAGTTATTAATCTGACTATATCAATGATCAGTTTAAATGTTAGTGGTCTAGGGTGCATGGGTGGCTCAGTTGGTTAAGCAGCTGCCTTCAGCTCAGGTCATGATCCTGGAGTCCCAGGGTTGAGTCCCACATCCGGCTCCCTGCTCAGCGGGGAGTCTGCTTCTTCCTTTGTCCCTCTCCCCTCTCATGCTCTCTCTCTCTCTTTCTCTCATTCTCTCTCTCAAATAAAATCTTAAAAAAATAAATGTTAGTGGTCTAAATACAGCAACTAAAAGACAGAGATTCTCAGAGAGGATTTAATGACACCCAGAGAAAACAATACCCAACTAAATGTCATCAACAGGTAACCCACAGATACAGATTATAAGTTAAGCAATAGAGAAAGATAGAGTATGCTAACATGAATCAAAAGAAACCTATGGTAGCTATATTAATTTCAGATAAAGCCAATGTCAGAACAAGGAAACTTACCAAGGATAAGAGGGGAATTGCATAATGGTAAAGAGGCCAATTCTCTGAAAAGATACAGCAAATCTTAATGTGCCTGCGGTTGTGATGCTGACCACCCAGAGTTAGTGCCAACCTCATGAAGACCTCAGTTCTCCACAAAGCTCCCCTCACTTTAGACTCCTGCAAGGTACAGGTTCCCAGATTATGCACTCTTCCAATCAACTGGCAAATTCAAAG
>RCUC01114820.1:0-10976 GCA_003697995.1 Taxidea taxus jeffersonii
TAAGGGTCAGCATGCTTTATAGGTCAAGATAGCAAAATCTTTTAGATTCTGGGGATCAGGTGGTTTCTGTTGCAACTAGTCAGTTCTGTGGTGTAATGCAAAAGCAGCTACAGGGAAGAAGTAAATGAGTATGTGTAACTGTGCCCCATAAAACTGTATTTCTAAAAGGAAGCAGTGAGCCACAGAGTAGAGTTTGCTGACCCCTTCTCTGGTTCATAGTTGTCATTTATATCTTGGTTAGATTCATAATACACAGATCATTAGCTATGTTCATCTCTTACTTCTGGGACTAAGTTTGGAATTTTTTAGAGTACAGAACCATGTAACCCGGTTCTAACAGCCAAACTAAGGCATCTCACACAATCTTGACTTCAGGTGGTTTCTTAAACAATACCTGGTAAATGATCAAGTGAGGGAGATAGGGAATAGGGAGGCAGGGGTAGATACACTTCAAGAGTTCCTCCTGGAAGCTTCTGGTCACTAGTGTCAGCATGGTGGTCAGATAGTTTTAGTTTTACAAATGATAATACATAGATCTCTATGTTTTGATAGAACTCCAAAGATCTGAGAATGTTTCACTCATTGTCTACCTAATTCACCCAGTATCTATTGTATAAGAGACGTTATTGTTAGCAAATAATTCTAGAAAATTAGATTGCTAGATCAAAATCACTAAATTGCTTTCTTGGTTAAGAAATATTAAGAGCACTCTCACTTTTAAGTGAAATTTTCCAATAAATGAAGGCTGAGAGGATGCAATGAATCCTAAAATGATTCCATCACGTTTAAACATGGTAGCACTGTGAGAGGCCCCTAATGGGCTACATCTTTAAAGTAAGATAGACTGGGGTGCCTGGGTGGCTCAGTCAGTTAAGTATCCGACTCTTGGTTTTAGCTCAGGTCATGACCTCAGGTTCATGACCACAGGGTCATGAGATGGAGCCCTATGTGGGACTCCCGGTTGGGTGTAGAGTCTGCTGAAGATTCTCTCTTTCCCTCTCCCTCTGCCCCTCCTCCCCACGCCCCACTCACACATGTATGATCTCTAAATAAACAAATAAATAAATTACAAGATAAACAATATTTTCATTAACTTCATAGTTCCCTGAGAGTAGCCCTTCCTGTTTCCATATTAATATGGAGAAAGCATTGAGTTTAATACCTGGTCAGAGATATGCTATCTCAAAGATAACAAATACATTGTGCAACTTATGATAACTCATGCCATTCTGTACTTATAAATTACTAAATAATTACTCAATGAAAGACAATATTCAGCTACTATCTCAGCTTGTTCAAGAGCTTTCTGTTCTATAATCTAGCCAAGTCTAGACTGCCTTTACGAAATGGGCAATGGTTTCCACCCCACAATACAATAAGAAATAAAATAACCTTGGGAAAGCAGAATTTTTTTCCCTCCTATCAATGAATATATACATTGGAGATTATATTACTCTGTAAGGTAATTATTTCTGAAGGCCTACAATCTATCATGTGTGGATTTATCTCCTCCAAGGAAGGGGACAAAGTTACCACTGTACCAGGTCAATATCACAACATATGACTTCACCATGACCAAGGAGAACACGGATGGATTTTAAAAGTGTTACCAACAGCTTTACATGAAGCATATGAAATTCTATATGACTTTAATGAAAATATCAGACTCCTTTCTTAGGAAAATAACAAAGAAAGCCGTGGGTGTTGCAAAAATGACAAGTGCCTCTAGAACCCAGAGGGGAGCACTGAACCATAAATCAAGAATAAAGTGAGGGACTAGAACTTGAACAAAGCTTTTAGATCCAATTGCCTGAGACTAAACATGGATTTTATGAATGACCTTAAATCTGAAAAAAAAACTAAAAATGAAGTTTAGTGTGGAAATAGTGTAGTGTGATCATTAAAAGGTTAGATTTTAGCTTTTCTCAACTTCGGTATAAATCCCAGCCCAGCCCATTTTCAGCTGTGCAACCTCTGGCAAATTATTTGAACACTCTAAGGCTCATTTTATAGATGAGGTGTCAATCTAAACAAGAGGGATAATCCTAGATGTTATTTCAAGAATGAGCAGACCAATGCAACAAAAGTACTTGTCCCATGTTGGCAGCACAGTAAACACAAACATGCAAGACATGGTAGACTTTACAAGACACTTGTAACCAGAGCAGAATAAAGTGCACCATAATTTCTGTAACACCAAAAGAATACATAATCCTATAGGGTACCTCAACCATGGACCTACCATGGACCTGGCTGTGCCACTGTTTACTTCTTTTCTTTTCTCTTCTTTCCTCCTTTCTTATCTTTTTTCTTTCTTTCTTTCTTTTTTTTTTTTGACCATGGACAACACTCAACAATTCACTCCGTAAGATTTTATTGAGCTTCTGCTATATTTTAGGTCTTTTAGTAATCAATGATAACTAACTAGACACCTTCTGCCCACCCAGATACTCTCCTAAGTCACTACCTAAAAGGGAAAGAAAAATATCTAAAAGGTGGAAAGTAGGGCACCTGGGTGGCTCAGTTGGTTAAACATCTGACTTTGGCCCAGGTCATGATCCCAGTGTCCTGGGATCGGGTCCCACATCAGGCTCCCTGCTCAACAAGAAGTCTGCTTCTCCCTCTCCCCCACCTCCCTGCTTTTGCTCTCTCTCTCTAATAAATAAATAAACAAAACCTTTATTAAAAAATAAAAGGTAGAATGTACAAAGTTGACACAGAGATATAAACACTGAACAAGAGGGAGGAGAAGAAGATAAAGAGAATCTCAATGGGGGAAACCACAGGCAGCTACCTAAAACAGGTGACATTTGACTCAGGCAATGAAGGCTGGGTAGGATTTTGATACATGGAGATGGAGTAGGAGGAAGTAAATTCTAGATTTAAGGTTCTGCTGAGGAAACAGGCAGATGTGATCAAACATTGAGTCCACTTAGGGCCCATGAGGAGTCTAGTTGCACTGGATGACAGGACGAGTGGGAAAAGGGTATTAGTGTATTAGTAGAAGACATTAAGAAGGTATGGTGGGGCCAGTGCATGGGCCCTGAGTGTCAGGCTCATTCAGAAGAACCTTCCCTCCAAGAGGCATGCTTTCAGAAGAAACACCCATCAGTGGTCAAGCAGGATGGAATCTGAGACAAGGCTAAAAATTCTAATATCAGGAAGCCACTGAGTGCAGTTTCTATGGAGGAATAGGAGAAGCCAAATGCAGTAAAATGAGGAGTCAGATGTTGATAAGGAAATGTATTTTGACTTCTTTTTTAAAAGAAGTCTGCCTACACCTTGATATGAGAGGTGAAGTGTTTTGTGTTTGTTTTGTTTCAAGAAAATGAAGGCCTAAGCATATTACAGACTGAGGAAAGAGAGCCAGAAGGGGCAGAAGAAAGAGAAAGAAAGAATGTATTATAGAACTATCTCCTTCAAAAACATATTTCATACTAGCCAATGATGTTTCCTTATTTTGGAGAGTTTGAATTCTGTGAAAATGAAGCTATTTCTTCTGCATACATAGGAAGGAGAACAGGATGGTGAGTAAAAATACCAAAAGATCCTGTGATAAAAGGCAGTAGACTAAAGCTCTGAAGTTGTACAGCCCTGAGCGGTAAAGATTGATGGGTTTTAATCTTCTCTGAGTGCAAGGAATGGAAATAGGCACAGGAGTCTAAGAAGCCGGGAGAAGGGCTGGGTCAGCCACTGTGGACAATTCAGCAGGAGCCTTAGAATACATTTATGGAGTCAGAGGCCAGCTGGGGGTAATATAGTGGACCACATTACCACCATTTTCATGACTCTCTAGAGTCACGGGAGATGAGAAGGCAGGCAACAGAGGTGACTCAGGTTGGACACCGACAAATAGGAATGGAGGACATCACTGGTTGTGTGAGAAGATGGGGAGAAGAAATTCTATGAGAGGAAGAAACAGATGGCCACTGGGTTTTGGCCAGAGGAAAAGGAAACTGGACCCAGAAGAGGGGTAATGGAGTAGAAGAACAGGGAGGACTCAAGAGTGGTTTTAGTGCTAAGGACTAACAAGTGCCTCATATAGGGACTGCAGAGAGATAGAAGGGGGAAGGTGAGGGAGTCTGCCCAGAAAAAGAAGTTGCAACTTCTTGATCTTTCCCAGCCCAAACATATTTGGCATTGTGAATGCTAAAATCTTAGGTGGTCAGAACTTGGCTTGCATTAAGTTCTATACTTAACATATTCTGTCAAATGTATTATCTAACACCTTGTTGATGTAGTAAGATTGTGGGTTTCCTGAGGGCAGGGATAACACATGACTTTCCTTCATCATTTGAAACATGTAATAGAAAGACAGTTTATCTTCAGTGGCCAATAAATAACTACTGGCGAAGTAAACTGAAATTCATTGACAATCTTGGTGCTTCCCTCCTCAAAATCACTGTCTTCTTCCTCTGTAACTACCACTGGTTCTACTACAAGAGATGCAATCAGGACACTCTCCAGGTTCCTTCCAAGGCATGTGAACTCCCTTTACGGCTCTTAGGAACTAGAATATGCTTATGGATCTAGAGAACTACTCTCAGTAGCTTTAATCCACTCAGGGATTGAGAAACAGCTTATTTGTGTGGTTAAGAGCATGATTTTCAGAAACTAGGAGACTTGGGTTCTAGTCTGAGCTCAGCTACTTACTAACAGGATGACCCTATAAATCACTTGGCTTCTCTAATCTGTCATTTCCAATCTATTAAAAGGAAAAAAAGGGGAGACCAGTATAAGCCTCATAGGATCTTTGAATAAAGCATTTAGCACAGAGCCTGCTCTATAGTAAGCTGCCAATGACAACAGTGGCTGTTTGGGAACATACACAGCAAAATGCTTACACTACCTCAAAGCTTTAAGCAAAATTCTGCAGAGTTTTAACAGGAAAAAGAGAAATCTTATGATCTCTGTGAATCTTAACCTCTCTTTGCATCAGTCTTCTTAAATGAGAAAAAGAATAATATAATGCCTACTTCATAGAGGTGTTATGGTCAGTCAATGAACTAATATTGTAAAAATCCTTGCAACAGTGTCTGAGCACAATCAGTATCATTCCAGATATCTGTAGGAACCCTGGGTTCATGATGAAAGCTTCTGGGGTCAGCTGTCATTTGCAGTTTCTTCTCTTCAGCAAGATTCTCTGAGCCTAACGATATTAGGAATGAAATTGGGGCCATTATTCTGTAAAACCTGGACTACAAGCCAACTTTTCAGAACAGCTTGTTGAACAGGCTGTAATCCCCATTATCTTTATATAATAGTCTAAAAGAAAATTACAAACTCTTCTCATTACTAACTTCTTCTCTCCAATTCCCTCAGAATCATTTTGGCTCTTCTCTCAAGTTGCTTGAAGCTGGGTGCGTCTTGCCCTTATGATGGTTGCAGACATTCTATACGTGTGCCTAGCAGGTTTCACAGAGATGACCAGTTCTGCCTTTGAAGCTCCTGTATTTCTCCAATTTAGGACACAGAGTGAGACCCATAGGTGGGAATACATACATTGGGAAAATATCAGAAGACTCATGTTCAGGTCCATTCTGCAATATTCTAGATGCATTGCCCTAGGCAATCTACCTTGCCTCTCTGGAACCCAGATTCCAAATTTATGACATCAGGGTGATGCCACTGATGACTAGTCTTATCTCAGAGAACTCCTATGAGTTGCAAATGAGCTAATACACATAATGATATCTCCCAGATGTAAACTATTACTGTAAGTATTCTCACTATCCCATCCTGATTCTAGAAAATGGGTCATTTGTCATTATCTAAAACAAGCAAAGCACCACACCAGGAGAAAAGTGGGCCAGACTCTGCCATTCTTCTGGTAGGATGGTAAGGTGGATAGCAATCATTCTAGTTCACATCTTCCCAGTCCTTCCTTCTCTCTACTTCAGAGAGGGTGCAAGGAGATGCTACACCTATAGCCAAATCAGCCCAAAGAACCATCAGAATTCATCAGTGGAGGGATAAGTGCTCTCCTGGGTCAGCTTCAGAACTGAGTTGAGATGTTACTTAGCAGGGGAAAGATTGGAAAATGATTTGAGGGATTAAAGAGGAAAAGGAGGATAGCTTCTTTTCATCTCTGGAAGAAAAAAAACAACCCACAGGCTAGTCTTAGCAAAACTGCCAAATAGGTACATTTCACCGAGAAACACTTCCTTCCTTCTCTCTGCTCTTCTGTCATGCCTATGACTCTGACATACTTTTATTCCCATGCCTTGACTCTTCCTGGACTTTTCTGGCTCCCAGAACCAGCAAAGTTGGCTTGCATGGCCTAGCACAAGCTTAGAATACTCGTAAAACAGAGATAGTGCTATGCTATGAAAATATTTTGGCATCATAGGAAGAATCAAAACTGAGTTTGACTCTTACACTAATTTTATAGTATAAAACTGTCTCTATTTTGCATTGCACACTAGAGGCGATGCACCATTCTCTTTTTGGCACTTGGGGCTCCATGGTTCTGAAAGCATTGCCTCTGGCCTGCACTCCCTGGCCACTGGTCCCACTGGTACCTCAGGGCCCAGATACAGATTGGTAAAGCTGATGCCAAATATTTGTGACTACCAGTGTCTTAGGGGAGTTCCAGTCAGAAAACCCATTTGAATCTTGATGGAGGACCTCACGAACATAGATGGTCAGATAAATAGATAGATTAAAGCAAGGGAGAATTCCAAGCACCTTTAATAGATCAAAAAGTAGATATTTGTAGAAAGAAATATTTCCACTTTTCTCAAATCTTATTGCATTTGTGATTGTGGTTGATCCTGGAGTCTGTGTTTGCAGACTGTTTTCCTCTAACTTGCCAATAACAAGTCTGGCAACACTACTAGTGGGTCAGGGTGGGGGAAACATCATTTGAGTCCTTTACTTTCACTTGATCTTCAGTTATCCACAGAAAGTAACCCTAGGCACCTTTCCTACTGTGTTGTTAGTTTATTTTTCTTCCACAGTATGTAACCAAATATATAATTTTTCCTCTTCTTGGTTTGTAAACGGCTCAGTCATGAGGGGGAAAAAAAGCACAGCGATTACCAATGGGAGATGCCACTAAAGCTCCAGCTGCGAACAGGAGAAATCCAAGATGACCCATCATCTAAATGTCAACGCAAACACCATGCCATTCAGAATGAAACAGGGAAGGCTGCGTGCAGACAGCCAGAATATATTACCAATTGCATATTTAGCTCCAGAACTTGCAAATCGTTGCAGAGAAATTTAGGGGCTTCTCGCTCGATTAAATAGTCTGTGATGGAGGGTTCAGTTGTTCCCCACAATAGCTGCATGCAAATGATAGATTCACATGAACTACAGCACAGAGAGCCCTTAGGGGGCTGTACATTTTTAAGTAATTCTGCCATTGTTTTTGCATAGTAATTGGAAATGTACATTCTATTGGGATGTGATTCTTATTAGAAGAGAAGGTAGCTGCTCTCCGCTACAGGATTCTATTCATTTAGGGTCACAGGGACTTAAAAACAGAGGAAGAGTCTGCATTTATGCTCTAAATGGGGGTCTGTACGAAATACCAGCATCTCCAGCCTGCATTCAAAGCTAAATTCCACTCTCTACTTTCCTCTGTCTCTTTTCCCAGCTTCCTATTATTTATTTAGCCTGATTCTGCTTTGTGAATAAGTGAGTCCCTAATGACCGAGTAGTAACTAGAGTTAAATTAGTCATGTAAGAGCGGTAAATTAGTAAATGGCACCCCGGTTACCAGAGAGGCTATATCAGGCAATGTGCTTAACATATTATTATCATCCAGGAGCCAAGAGCCATCCTGTGCAGATGTTTCTCAGCAGCCCCACTCACAGTACGACATAAAACTTGGCCAGGATGGAAAGCCATGGGGTCACCTCATCATACCCTCCCTCCTGTTTCTCCCGGGGCTTCTTGGATATTTGAGCAAATGCTGGCCTAAGTCAGGGTCACAGAATATAGCTGACAGCTTCACAGGAAAGGTCAAGTTTGTGATATTGTGAAACTCCACTGACATAAATGAGGACAATCAGCCAGTAACTGAAAGGAGGAGGGGGGAACAGAAGTACTTTGCATTGTTGCTACACAAAGTAGAGGTATTCTACCATCAGCACCAGTATCACCTAGAAGCTAATTGAATTGCAGGAATTCCAGCCCCAACCAGGCTTCCCAAATCAGAAGCTGCATTTTTGCAAGATAATCAGATGATTTTCATGTACATTAATGTTCAAGAAGCCCTGAATTACATCTCTATGTCAGCAATAAAAACACAGAGATCCCATAAGCCTTAGTCAATCTTCTATCCACTGGATCAGTGCCTGGCACACAGTACACACTCAAATATCTGTGAAATGAATGGAATGAGAATGAGGAGGGGAAGGCAAAGAACTACATGGCAATGTAAAATAACTTCCGCAGAGAAATCAAGGTCCAAAGTGAAAAATAAAAATCAAACATAGCAGAAAACATGCAGGGGACACCACCTGACTGGTGGAGATGGGCTGTGGCCCCACCTACTGGCCAGAGTCACTGGTGTGCCATCCTTGCCCGTGACCTTCATTCTAGTCTCTACCTCTCCCACCAGCCTTAGGATCCTGGCTCCCTATCGGGCTCCACCAGGCCTATTAGCCACGGTTATCTCTCCCACACAGCAATATCAGGTTACTTTAAAGCTGAAGCCCAAATGCACCAGTGTCAATCTTTATAACGTCTTTAAAGTTCTGACCTCTGGGTTTAAGTGGATAGGAGGTCAACAATGATTTATAATAATCAGTCTCATGGTGGGGCTCATGAGTTCAGAGCTTGAGCTTCCCAGCAAGAGAGGAATCGTCCAGACCCTAAATATTGAGAGAAAATAAGTCAATGTGTCTGTTAGACCAAAAAGCAAATCAACCACAAACCTTGCATTGCTCCTCAGTTCCCTATTTATCTGGTCTTACGAGGGAGGGTGTGGTCATATCTATGAAGGCAGCACACTTCATGGGTACAAGACTGGGATATATAGAGAGGAGGGTATGTCTGCTTAAAAAATTCTGGGTTTTCCTTGACACTACAAAATGAAAGAGAATAATTCAGCTCCCAAATCAGGTTAATCCAAATATCTGCTTGCTTTCAATTTCTTTTTTCTTTTTTTTTTTTTAAGATTTTATTTATTTATTTGACAGAACAGAGGCAGGAGGAATGGGAGAGGGAGAAGCAGGCTTCATGCCAAGCAGGGAGCCCAACATGGGGCTCCATCCCAGGACCCTGGCATCATGACCTGAGCCAAAGGCAGAAACTTAACAATTGAGCCCCCCCCCCTCAGGCACCCCTGTTTTCAGTTTCTTAATTAGGCTGGTATGGAAAATCATAAGGTGAGTGGATTTACTGGAGTAAGATGCTTTTGATAGGATAATGGCTAATATTTATTAGGATCATGTGGACATTCTCTGAGTACTTTATAAGCAGTATCCCATTCTACCTTAACAACAATCCAATGAGATGGTCCTATTATTACCATCTTTTTCCATGTGAGAAAACTGAGGCACAGAGAGGTTAGGTAACTTGCCAATGGTCACACAGCTGATAAATAAGTAGGAAATAGAAAATACAGAACTCAATCCCTGGTCCGTTTGGTTGCAGCCAGTGCTCTGTACCTCTCCACTACCCTGAATCTCTCTTATGCTTTCTTAATAAAGAGAAATAGAGACACTGAGGTCAGAGATAGTTAGGAAAGAGAAATGCAAGACAGCAAATTACCCCAGGTGCATAGGACTTACACAGACTATATAAAGAGAAAAGGCTTTTGAGGAGGGTGATGGTTTTAGAGAACTATTTGCAAGGTTGAATTCACCTCTTCTGGCTACTCAGAGACAATTTTTTAGACTTCAAGAGTTATTTAGCAAATGGATCTTAGTGACCTGAGGAAAGAAAATGCTGTTCTTAAGGAGGAAAAATGTATTATTTTCCTCTGGTAGGATCAGGAGCTACCACTGATTTGAGAAGAGAAATGGTCTCTAAAGACAAGACAATAAGAGAAAGTCATAGCTCTGTCTTTCTATCCCCAGACGCTCTATGTCTGATTGAGCCAGGCCAGGAATTAGTCTAACTCCATATAAAATGTAATCACTACTCTCTGAAGGGGTCAAGCTCACAATGGAAGGGATTCTGCCACTTGGTTTGACTAACCTCTCATTTTCTGTGGCCACACTTAGGTAGAGCTCTTTCTGCAATGCAGTTTAATAATTAAAACACACACACACACACACACACACACACACACACCCCAGAAACTAAAAGTAGCATAGGAAAATTTGCAATGCATATAATTGTATTATGATTGGGGCCTCCAAAATAAGTCATGGCATTTATTTATTCATGCACCACATACTCTGTGGTCCCCTGGGAAAAGAAATGTTTAAATTAAGATGTATTATAAGACAGCATCCAGTGTCTCATGCACCCAATTACAGCTCACTAGCTCGTTGCTCTTACACATGATCATTCTCCCGCATATTGTGGCCTTGACTCTGGACATTTTTGTACCAAATTTGTCCCTCCAGACTCACTCCAGTTTTGAAAAGCCACTATTATTATTGTCATCATTATCATCATTACTACTATAACACATACTGCCATTTTATTTTTCATTTCTAACCAGTAAGATCTAGTAACTTGATAGGGGAGGGGGAGACACATCAAAAAGAAAGAGTACATGCAAATATAAATTAAAATCCTCTTTGCTTTGTTACAACTTCCATCCTAAAAACATGTACATAATTCATGATGGGGGAAAAGGGGAGACTGTCAGATGTAGGGCCAGGGACCAACTTTTTAAGAGCGACCAGCGCAGTGAACGCAGATGTTCCTTTTCTAATGAGTCAAGAGCATAAAAAGAGAAACTCAAAGAGGCCATGCCAGTTTGATCTTTCACCTTCACATCTCTAGAAATGGGGAGAATAAAAGAAAAGTCGACCCTTTAAATTTTCTGAAATGACCACACATCCAATGTA
>RCUC01114821.1:0-17008 GCA_003697995.1 Taxidea taxus jeffersonii
TGCCCTCCTCCCTGTACCTCCTGTGGGCTGCGGTGGCCCTTGGATGCTTGTTGCTCTCCCTTCCCAGCCAAATGGTCTGTTTATCCAGTCTTATCGCCACCACTTCTTACTTTGCCCAGTCCCAAGAGGACACCTGTCAGTATTCCTGGTGCTAGAGTCAAAGGACAAAAAGAAAAGGCATGGTCAGGACCATCAGGGTGGAATCCCAGATTTGGGGATTGCAGTCTCCTTGTTCCTCCTCATCTCTGTCATTCCAAAGGGGACATTCCCTTGCAGAGAACAGCTGCCTCGAATGCCCACATTGTCTGGCTAAGAAATGTCATCCATGCTGTAGATAATGAGATTGGTCCATTAATATTTATGAGTTGAGTCTTTAAAAGTCCATTCAGGCTCTTGGTGATGACTAGAGAATGTCCATCAAATGCCATGTCATCACTTTACGGCTGGACCTTTTTTCTTTTCTCTTCTCTTCTCTTTTCTTTTCTTTCTTCCTTTCTTTCTTTTTTTTTCTTTGCCACGAACTGTGTGCCACTGTCAGCTTCCAACCATCTGGACAACCACAAACGTGGCCAGCTTAGTCTCATGTGCTACAACTGTGTCGTCACAGTGTGTTACTGTCATACAAGTTGCAATTCTGTAATGGGATTAAGTGTCAGTAGGCTGTTAGACCCTGCCCTGAGGTGGGGGCAGAAAACCAGTGTGTCTGTTTGATAAGAATGGGTGGGGGTCCTGGCTCACTTAGAGGAAGTCAGATCAACTTCTGACAGGTAGGACAATCCTGGTAGGCGAAACTGAACCTCTTTGGCATAGAGATCAATGAAGGTCCATCTTTTGAGCCCTATTGGGTTCTGATAGTAGGACTGAGAGGCCCAGGCCAGTGATACATCCAGGGAGCAAAACTGGCCACCCGGGCTCTGCAGTTCTGATCAGCTCCATTGTTTTCATTGGTATCTTCTGGATAGTGATCCTTCCCAGGGCAGGATAGAGGATGTTTCCATTGGTTACATAATGTGTCATGGTGTCATGACAATGGCTTTAAGGTCACACAGAGAGGTGTCTTTAATAGTCCAGTCTGTCATCACCCTGGCTTCCGAAGCTGTGCTTGCAATCTTTTATGTAAGGAGGACCTACCCACAGGACCAGACTTGCTTTTCACTTGAGTAGATCATTCCATTCCACAAGAGGAGACTTTACCTTATCAGGCTGGTTGTTAGCATCCCCCCAGGCCAAAGTAGGAGTACCTCAGTGCATTGTTACCTGGTAGGACCGTGTGAGAACTGTCCAAGTGCCCACTAGCAGACCAGTAACTGTTTCTAAAGAGGAGTTCGTGGGTAGCTACGTTGGAGAGGCTGAGGGTCCAGGCTGCACCTGTACGTGGCCACTACTCCCTTTGCTAGAGCCTCCAGGTATGCTCACCAGTAGCGGATGCCTGTGGTTCAAAGAGGCCCTTGGTTCGCAGGTCCCTAGAGTGATTACTCAGACCATTGAAGCACCTGCTACCTAGGCTCCCAGTGAAATCTGGTAGATTTTCTGGTCAGCTTGTTCATAGGATTCAACAAAATGCTTACCTGAGGCACATTTTGTCTCAGTGCTCAGATTATCTGATTAAGGGCTGGGCTTCCTTTCTGTGAGCAGAGCGTCTTTTCCTTCACGGTCTCAGGGATCGACTTTTGAACTTGACCCTCCATTGCTCTCAAGAATTTGACTTGGGCCCACCTTGTCAGGATTAATGAGCCAGGCATGGGCTCTCCCCTGCGTTGGTCTCTGCTGCAATGCTACTGCTGTTTTTTTTGTTTTTTTTTTTTTCTGTTTAAGACCTAGGAACTTGATGCCTTCAGTTTAGTGGAACTAAATCTCTCTTGTCCCATGTCTCTGCCCGTGCACTGGTGGCAAAGAGCAGGAGGATTTAGGTACGTGGTAGCAGCACAGTGCATATATATCAGAGTCTCAGCTAGGGAAAGATTTTGATTTCCTGGTGTCAGCAGGATCAAGAGAAAAGCATTAGCAGTATTCAAGGAGGCATGCTAGGTGCATCAGTCTGTGCGCTTGATTCCGTTATAGTCACAGTGCCTGCATCAGCTGGGGCTGTAGGAGCAGCCACTCAATTCAGTGGGCAGTAATCCACTGTAATCCTCTGTTCTCATTAGTTTTCTCACTGGCTACACAGGCTATTGGATTGAGATATTGAATGTCTCAAAACATGTCTACGGTAATCAGGCTGTGGTTTCCCAGTCTCCTCCTGAAGTTCTGTATTGCTTTTGTTGTACAGAAAGGAAGGCAGCCTCACTGGCAGTCTATTATGTACTCTTCTTCCCATCATTTCTCTGCAAATGGTATTTCTCAGCTAGGAAACTCATCCTTGTGCTTTATGAATACTACCATGTAAGTGTGCAAAACATCCACACCATTTACACACGTGGGAGTGCATGATAGGGGTTTGAGGGGCATGCCAGATGGTTAAAGTTCCTTTCCTTCTCTGTTTTTAACCATTTCCAATGCTGGCCAGTAAAATGAATGGACCTTGTCCATTGAAAGGATCTGGTCAGCTAGTTGTTTCAGCCTTTGTATGCAAAGAAATCTCATCCCTACCCCATTGTAGGCTCACTGGTGCTTAAATTCTCTGTTCCCCCAGGGACAGAGAGGTCTCAGCTCCGCCATATGCCACCTTCTTCTTAAAGGTTCTCAAAGGACATAGCATCAGACAGCAGAAGAGTTGAAGGAGTGATCAGTCTTACGGTGGCCTCCTGACCTCTTGGTTCATAGGGTAGAGATTGCTATTCATGGAGGAATTATCAGTTCCAACCAGGTAGACAAGCTGCCTGCTTGGGATTCCCATTAGTAGATGCATGGACTAGATATCTTCCGCTTGTTGATCTCTTCACTGAGGACCCCTGTGATAACAGCATATCTCAGGTCTTATGTCTGGAGACATGAGACATAAGACCTGAGATATGTCTGTTTTTATTCCTAACCCTTCCCCTCCCCATCCCCAGTTAGATTGCAGATACTTTGCTAGTATAAGAAGGTCTCTCTTGTCCTGGGCATTTTTTTTTTCTTAAGTTACCACAACCTTCTGCTCTGGCCACTTGCTTCTACTGACCCACTTAGTGGAATTCTCCCCATTTTAGGGGAGGGGTGGCATACCTTGAACATTTATCAATCTTCTCTGTGTTCTTTCTCTCTGTTGTTCTATCCATTGTACAGTGTCCTACGTATTCCATGAGATTGTATCGGTCTTAAGGAAGTCTCCCAGGTTAGCCATAGTGTAAATTGTAATTGTGATGTTGCAAGTGTCACTGGGGGGCATGATTCCATCCCAACTGAATAGCCTCCATATTGGCTGGGAGCATGGGGACAAGTGTGAGACAGCCTTGCTGCTGCCTTTTGCTCCCTGAATATGTAACTTTTCTGGCTCCTGTCATCACACGGCGCATGGGCTCACAGCTCCCCAGTCTCTTGACCAAAGAGGTCGGGATTTCCGTTCTCTTGTTCTGACTCTGATCTTTGTCTCCTCACTCTGCATGAGGGCACGCTGCCCTCCAGGGAGGGTTCACACTGAGGTTAACAAAGTGCACTTGTGTTTTCCTCCCTGGCAGGACTCAGATATCCTCCTGCTCCCTGATCCTGCAGGAGCGCAGGCAATCGTCATGGCACCACTTCTGTGGCTTGCTTCAATCCTCTTGTTGCTCAGATTCCGTCCTTGTCATGAGTGATTGTCATTAACAGGTAGGACAGGGCTGGGCCACTTCTTCCTCATTTTGCCCATCGTTTGGACAAGAACATTTACTAACAGCTTCTTCTAAATTTTGTAACTGTCCTGTGGGATTTTTGCCTCCCCCACCCCCAAATAGATAAATAATCCCCTTTCATGGTATTGTTGCTCCCTATGGCAGTTTTCAAGTCAACCTCATAGTACAGGGGTTGGCAGACCATGTCCCACAGGCCACATTCTGTCCACTTCCGTTTTATGGATGGTCCACAAGCTAAGAATGGTTGTTCACATTTTTAAAGGTTGGAAAAAGGGGAGCCTGGGTGGCTCAGTTGGTTGAGCAGCTGCCTTCGGCTCAGGTCATGATCCCAGCATCCTGGGATCGAGTCCCACATCAGGCTCCTTGCTCGGCAGGGAGCCTGCTTCTCCCTCTGTCTCTGCCTGCCTCTCTGTCTGCCTGTGCTCGCTCGCTCTCTCTAACAAATAAATAAATGAAATCTTTAAAAAAAATAAAATCAAAAGAAGAGTAATATTTTATGACACATGAAAATTACGTGAAACCCTTCGGTGTGCATAAACATCTACCGGAACACAGCCAGGCCCATTTGTTGACGCGGTGTCTACGGCAGTTTTAGGGCTGAGTGGCAGAGATGACAAGTTACAATAGGACCAAATGGTCCACAAAACATACACTATTTACCACCTGGCCCTTTGCAGAAATCACAGAAGGTGGCAAGAAGAACAAGGCTCTAGGGGTGCCTGGGTGGCTCAGTGGGTTAAGCCTCCTTCAGCTCAGGTCAGGTCAGGGTCCTGGGATGGAGCCCTGCATCGGGCTCTCTGCTCAGCAGGGAGCCTGCTTCCCTCTCTCTCTCTACCTGCCTCACTGCCTACTTGTGATCTCTCTCTGTCAAATAAATAAATAAAATCTTAAAAAAAAAAAAACAAGGCTCAAAGGAGACAACTTAAAAAAAAACAACAACAACTAGAGGAAATAAAAATAAAAATAGAGGAGCCAACTAAGTAAGCCTACAGGTCAGCTTGGCACAGCTCCCTCAGGTCAGTCCTGGAGAAGGAGGCTCATTGGATTGGAACAAGGCAGGTTACTGCTCACAGTGCAGTAGACAGCAGGGACATTAGCTCGGGAAGGCTGGTGCCCAACCCCAACTCTCCAGGAGTGACGCGTTATCCTACTCTGGTTGCCTTGACTGACCAAAATCTCTACAGAAAGTTGAGGGAACAAGTTGACTTTTGTGCCTTAGACCAGTGAGGGTGGATGGGACCGGGGGCAGTAGGGCGTCCATCTTGAGCTGCCTGGCCTGCTTCGGCTGCAAGAGATGGGTTGTTTGCCTGTGGCTCCAGGCTTCCGATAAACCCGGAGCTCTCTGGGAATATCTCGTGCTTATTAGACTGCACTGATCGGGCCACTTACCGCAAAGTCAAATTCCAATCTCTATCTCTGTGCTCTTATGCATAAAGAGGGACCTCCGCATCTCTGTCCAGTTTGCTCTCTCTCTTCTCCATTGTCAGAATTTTATTTTCCCGGGTTTTGGCAGAAATACTTAGGTTCCCTTTTTCTTGATTTTTTTCTCTTGATTTTTCTAAGAAAAGGCCAGAATTAGACCCATTTTATGTGCAGTATTCTTCCTTTATCCTTTTTCCCAGGGAAGATCAGGAGATTGAGACACTGCATTTGACTTCTCTCACACCAAGAGGGTGAGGTTGATTCTTTTTCTTGTCCATCATTTGCTGGTAAAGTAAGTGATCTCCCCAGTCCTCAGGTCCTCCTGCTTCCCCAGCTCTGGAAACACAGCCCGGGGTGTAAAACCTCACCCCTGGAGAAGGCAGCCCCTTTGCTGAGTGGGATCCACGGCTTTTGGTCACTTGGGATTCCATGTAGCGTGACGTTGAAAAATAAGCAGAACACAAGCAGGACGCTTGCTCTGCTGTGGGTGGAAAATCCCATTTTTCAGTGTTTTATAGTGTTGTACAAAATGTGTACATTTCCTCCCTTTCCTTGTTCCTTTTCTCCTTGCTCTTTCTCCTCACTGCGATGTGTTTATCACTGGCAGAGGAGCTCAGGGAGGTCACAAAAGACTGGCTACCATAGGTATGGAATGTTCTTAACAATGCTTTTTCTGCCATGTAGCTCCCTTGCGTGGATGGATCAACATCTTTTTTTTTTTTTTTTGGTAGTAAAATGCATGCATTTTTGATGTATTTACATAATGAGCCTTGCTCTCCATCTTTTCTGTCTTATGAAAATGGTAATCAGAATATATGTATATTTCCACTTGAAAACCATTTTTTTAAAAGATTTTATTTATTTATTTGTCAGAAGGAGTGAGCACAGGCAGACAGAGTGGCAGGCAGAGAGAGAGGAGGAAGCAGGCTCCCCACCAAGCAAGGAGCCCGATGCGGGACTTGATCCCAGGACGCTGGGATCATGACCTGAGCCGAAGGCAGCCGCTTAACCAACTGAGCCACCCAGGCGTCCCTTGAAAACCATTTTTGTAGACAGTGTCAGACTCAGACATTCGCCTTCTCAGAGTGTTTGAAGTTGTTTGAAAGGAAGACTTCAAGGTTCTTGCCAGTCCTGGGAGGTTCAGCACCTCCGTCTTGTCTTCTGGGCTTCAGCTTGCACACCCCTTGCCCTATCACCGCACAAGCTGTGCCTCACGTTGCCTCGCACACCCGTGTCCCTGCCTGCCACACGCCCTGTGGTCTGCTGTGGCTTCTCCTCCATCTGTGCACTTGGGCTGTCTGTTCAGGACTCAGAGCGGCGTCACCTCCTCTTTGGGGCTCTCTACGCTCTCCCCCTGCCCAGGCTGGCTCAGGTGCCCCTGATTTCTCTAGTACTCTGCACACTTGCTTACGGCACCCCCGCTTTCCCTGGAAGGATCTGTGTCGGCGGCAGCAGTGGCCTCCTTTCGTGCTGTGTCCAGAGAAATCAACATCTCTTGCCGCACAAACCTGACCCTTAGGATGCTTGTTGGGCTGTATGAAACCCTGTACCCTCAGTTCCTCGAGCAGCTCTTGTTAGAGTCAGCATGTAGTAAATGTCTGCCGGATGAAAGAAAGAGGATTCTCCTGCCCAGGCTTATAGACAGATACATTTATTCCTTGTTTTTTTTTAATGCATGTTTTGATGGGCTCATAACTTTAAAAAATTTCAAACTATAAAAATTTGATTCAAGAAGGATCAAACTTAGATATTGTCAGTAATATATTAAACTTAGAATACACATAAATATAACTTCAAATGTATAAATATGTCTGTTGATAAGTAGTATACTATACAGTCAGGAGATTATGACAGTGTGATATGAGGATATAATATACTTCTTAATTCACACATTAATGTATATTTTATGAGAAATTAGGCATTTTGGGCTTATAAAGTCATGAACGTTGCATTCTTAAGAAGGATGTTTCCTTTTTATTGAATCCTTTTTATAGTGGTTTGTGTGTGTATCATACATGCATGTGCATGGGATGAAAGAGAAGAATTTTAAAATAAAAAAGCTCTAATGGCCCTGTGGGAGATACTGTGGGAGAAGTGCAGAGATGTTGCAGAGAGAAGGCTTGTATTTGAGACCTGGCGTGGCCCCTGTAGCTCCCTGATGCCGAAGAGACCCCTGGTGACTCTGGACTATGTTGCTTCAGCTGAAAGATGGAGCGGGAGGGGCTACAATCAAAATACCTAGTTTATAACTTGTTTCTCATGCATAAAAATAGATGACACGTGTATACTGTTTTATAAATTGTAATAATAGGATTATGAATGTAGCCAATTTGGCTATTACGCTTGTTTTGAAAAAACGCAAACTTTTTCTGATGTAGTTGGTATATTTGGAAGCATTTGGAGCAAAACGCTCAGCGTTGCTTAAGAACGATTTCACGGGCAAAGCACGCAGCATGAGTGCACAACAGGTGGCCAGCGGAACCGTGGTGCATGGGAGTACACCAGCACGGACTCAGACCCCCAGCTGCTTCGGTTCAACACCCCTGTTATGCCCCCCCCCCGCCATGAGCATCTGATGTTAGTAGGTCCCATCTCAGGCAGCGCTCCTTCCCTATCACTCCTAGCTGCAACTTGGAAACTTTCCTCCACCAGCGAACCTCAGGTATTTTTCAGTATAAATGGTCACATTTATTTTAGCACTTACATATTTTTAACCATTTAATGTGCTGCTGTTTTTATTAAAATTTATCTTGTAAAAGTATATGTGTCACTGCTGAAGCGCTTGAGCGTTGTCCTGTTAACCCAAGTCAGCCCCGTGGGTTTATTGTGCAGTTTTGTAGACGGTGCTGATTTTTAGGAACCCATAAATCGAGTTGAAGCGGAGCTGACTGTATTTCAAAAACTATACGTTGACATGCAAATAGAAGTCTGTCTGTTTCTTTGAAGTCATGGTTAACTCTGTCATGTAGCTTGCGTAATTACCAGAGCGAAATGCGTCCAAGATTATGTAATTAGTAAATACTGAAGTGTTTTAAATTGACATGTCACACAACCCAAGTGTTAAGATAAAATGCAAGTTTTCTTGGTGCAGTGTGGAGTGTGTTTCTTGCTGTGGTTAGCAAGCAGAGGAGTTGGGAGTTGGGAGCCAGCAAAGAGACCCAGGTTAAGCAGGAGAGTTCCGGGGAAAATGGAAAGACCCAGAAGCTGCCTCTTCGGGCTCTCTTGGCCTCTAGAATATGCTCCCTTCATCATCCCCATCTCTGACACATTGCAACTTCACTCCTGGCTTCCACTAATTTTTCATACTCAGATTTTTCTTTTACCATGACTTTTTTGTGCATTTTTTCCCCAGTGCATGTGTTTTTGGAGGCTGTTTTTAGTTGTGTGGGAAAAAGTCCTTTGGGATCCGGCAGAGTGAGAGTCCCCTGACTTAGCAGCCATGTGCAAGTGTCCCCACCTCTCTGAGGCTGTGTCCTCTTCTGTTAAACACGGGCATCTGGGAGGCTCCATCAGTTAAGCATCTGCCTTCAGCTGGGGTCATGGTCCTTGGGTCTTGGGATGGAGCCCTATGTTGCCTCTGGCTCCCTGCTCCATGGGGAGGCTGCTTCTCCCTCTGCCTCTCCCCCTGCTCATGCTCAGTCTCTCTCTCTCTCATAAATAAATAAAAATCTTCAAAAAGAAAAAGGGCAGTAACTACAAAGCTAATGAATGGGGTGTGGTAGGGGCCTGGCAAGTGCTCAGTGCACCATCATGAACAGTGAAGCATCCTCTGCCTTATCAGGCCCGAGTAAGAGCCCGGCAACATCTTTGTGTCCCCCTGGTGCCCTCCTCCGTGATTTTGGTGTTCACACTTTGCGCTCATTTTTAACTTTATTTCTTGGCGTTTCCATCTCGCCTTCAGTAATTGTGAGTGAGTCTGCGTTTGCTGAAACTCAGGCCCTGTTGCATTTTCTCAGCCCCATTCAGTAAGTGTCATGATGTATTAGGTGCCCTGGACATGAGAAAGGAGAGAGCTGTTCCTGCCTTGTGTGTGTTATTTGGAGAGGCAGGCAGGGAGACCTGAGATCACAATGTAGCGTGAAAGTGATCTGATGAGAGTGTTTCGAGAGAGAGCACTAGCAGAGGACGGGGAGAAGAGAGACATCTAAGTGACCGTGGTGAGCATGGGTCAGTAAACCTTCTTCGAAGCCGTGGTTCTCGGGCTTTTAGCCAGACCTCAAAGCAGGGAAATCACTTTGCTTTCTCAGGTCCAAGGAATTTACTTTGTAGGGCAGATCATTCCACCTCTGAAAAGCTCTACTCAGTAGAAATTTCTTCCTTATAAGGAGCCCCAAATCCACCCTTGTGGCTTGTGGGGTGGGGGGGGGCTCACACCTGATCTTCCAGCTCGTGGGGGCAGAGGTGAATGTCATGGTGGCCCTGCCTGAGCCAACCAGCATATAGGTTCTACTTCCAGGCTTGTGTTTCCCACAGGGAGATGGGAGCCTTTCACTCTTTATGGCAAACTGTGGGTCAGGTTGGGAAGGAAAATGTAATCACGTGCATGTCGCTTGGGATTGTCCTCAGGGTTTCACTCGGTCTAGACACTGGGGAATTAGGATTGCCTGACCAGCTTCAGACTTCTTAATTCCTCTCCCATTTTCCCAATCCTTCCTTTCTTTCTTTCTTTCTTTCTTCCTTTTTTTTTTTTCTTTTTAACAAAATGATGTCTTGAGAGGCTTGGACAGACGTTACTGGAATTCAGTTGTGTTATACTGATGAAATTCTCTTGATTTATTTCTTCTGTTACAAAAAGGAGGGGTGTGATTTTGGCTTCCCTTGTTCTTAGTATAAATATGCTGGTTCCTACTTACCATTATAACCTTGTGGTAGGTTATAGCCAATCATCCGTTTGGCATTTGGTCATCTCTTTAATGATCGTCCATATAATCTGTGCTACAGTTTTGCCAGGATTGAAACCTCTATTATTTGATTTAGTTGCCAGAATTCTCTTTTCTCATTCTAGACAATTCAGATACTGCTAATTTCCAGGCTTGTTACCTTTTTTTTGGTTTGTTTTTGTTTCATTTGATTCAAAAAGACTCAACAGAAATTTTAAAAAATATTTTATTTATTTGTCAGAGAGAGAGAGAGCACAAGCAGGGGGAACGGAAGGGGGAGGGAGAAGCAGACGCTCTGCCGAGCAGGGAGCCCGATGCAGGACTTAGTCCTTGGACCCTGGGATCATGACCTGAGCCAAAGCAAATGCTTGAGTGACTGAATCACCCAGGTGTCCCTCAACTGAGATTTTTGTACAAAAAATTTTTTTCAGGAAAAAAAAATCTCAAACCTGTTACTATATATTTTGAGAGTCTTCATAATGCTGAGGAATCACCCTCCATGCCATTAGCCAATAACGGCCTAGATATCACAATAGATCCTTGTTCATGATCTTACTTTCTTGGACAACATCACTTCCCTCTGCTGCATTTCTTGCTGTTTTCTGGATGTTTCTGATTTTCAGTTCTAAGGGCTTATTCTACTGTTGAGCCCTTGCCTTGTGCCTTTACTCCACCAACCGTAGAATCTCGCTAGAACATCACACGCTTTCTCCACCACCCGCAGAAACCTCGTATTTTAAGTTCTGCCACGGGAAATAACCTCCTATCGCTACCCCGTCTAGCCTGATGCTGATTTTATGGGCCTGTGTGTGCACATATGACTGTAAACCAAAGACTAGTATAGAAGGCTAGGAAAGTCATGTGTGAAGTTGAATCTCATAATGGTAGGCAAATACTTATTTCAGTATAAATGCCAAATAAGTCAAAAAGAAGGTGATAGCCCTTTTACGGTAAATCCATCTTGGTGGGGGGTACTACGGAGGGCACGTATTGCATGGAGCACTGGGTGTGGTGCATAAACGTTGGATCTTGGAACACTGAACAAAATAAAATAAAATTTGAGAAAATCCATCTTGGCCAGGGAATAGCTATGATATCTGAGACATTATTGAACATCTAACATACTCTTACTATGTTAGTTAATCCATGTCTATTGAATGAACAAATAAACTAGATTTCATTTTTTTGTACGTGTGTGCACGTGAGTGTATACACTTGTGTACATATAGATTCTGCATTTTAACATCCTTTCGGGAACATGCTTAATATAAGTCTCTTTTCTTCTTCTAAATTTCACTAGAGTGTTAAACCCACAAGAGGGGTTTGATTATCATATGAGAGTATGGAATTTAAAGAAAATTGGGTAAATAGGATCCCTATACATCGAGTTGTTTGATTGATTTCATGTTCATCTCAGAATGTAATTGAATTTGAAGCTCCAGAAGAAGTAAGTTGAAACTAACAATAACCGAGCACATTACTTTTGTTCTTAATACCGTGATTGAAATGAGCTCTACGTTGAGACAGAAATGTGACAATACCCGTTCCTTCCACCGCATCTTTCTCCAAAGTCCTCAATTCATTTTACATACGGTGCACTTGATCTTACACTGACCAACAATAAGTCCTTGCTTCATTGGTGGAGGTGCCCTGTCAGAGGTGAGATGCTGTGGCCAATCTGAGTCTCCTGGAGAACAGATAGCACCAATTCAGAAAATTGACATCCCAGTTATCCTTTGTCAGTACATGCAGAGCGCAAGAGAGTGTTGCTTTCCCAGAAAGGTCTCTAAGATCTCCAAGGAAAGTGTTTTCTTCCTGTTGGAGATCCAGTCTTTCTTCCTACAGGAAACCTGGTGGCATTACCATGGGTTTGATGCCAATTCCTCTGGATCTGCCTGCAGCCTTTGAAAAGAGATCCCTTTACTCACCTTCTGTCTTGTGAGCAAGAGTAGAACAGAAGATGCTGCTGGCTTCCCTTACATGTTTTTGTTTAGTATCTTCAAAATTAATGCTTCCCATTTCAATGGTGGAGGATCCTTGGGTAAAAGGATCTCATGGCAAATTTGTATAATAAATTAAGATTATATTTTAGTTGGTCCGGTATATCCCATATAATACCATTATATGTAATACTATTATAATATTATATGCTATTATTCTATATATTATTCATAATATATGTAATATATATTATCCTCAGCTTTTATTCAGCCGAGTCTCTTACTTACATAGTTAAGGCAGCATGAGCTAGACCTCGCACTCTTAGCTCATTTTAATATAGCTCAGTCCAGTAGGGACTATTGAGCCCTGATGATATCAGGGGCCTGGTCTGCTTGCTGAAGATAAGCAGATGATAAGACACACTCTTGCCCTCAAGAAACTCTCAGCCTCATTATTATCCTGTTGCTTGGACACCTCCAGACCTCTTTACAGTATGGCTCTTGGTACAGTATCTGGACCTCATGCCCTAGGTTGAGTGCCCATTGTCTGTGCGCCCATGGGATCCTGCACAAACCTCTTTCACTATGCTTATATTTACTAAGATAATCAGCTTAGCATCCGTGCCTACCATTGGAAGATCAAATTTCTATGTGACCCTTGTCTGGATCTGCAGCCTGTATTAGTCAGGGTCTCCTGAGAAATGGAAGCAGTAGAGGCATGCAGGTAGACAGGAGGAGACCGATTACTGGAAATTGGCTTGCACCGTTATGACGCTGCGAGGGCTCATGGTCTGTCCTCTGCAGGCTGGAGAACCAGGAAAGCCAGTGGTGTATTTAGTTCAGTCTGAATCTGAAGGCCTGAGAATCCAGGGCTGGTGGTGGAAGTCCCAGTCTGAGTCTGAAAGCATGAGAACCAGGGGCTCTGATGTCCCAGGCCAGAAGAACATGGATGTCCCAGCGCAAACGGAGAGAGAAAAGTAGCCCCTCTTCTGCTTTTGTTTGGTTCAGGCCCTGAACAGATTCCATGACTCCCACCCCCATGGGGGACCCTGTGCCCACCCGACTCAAACGCTAATCCATTTCAGAAACATTCTCACAAAGCCGCCCAGAAATAATATTTTACCAGCATCCTGGCATCCCTTAGCCCGGTCAAGCTGACACATAAAAGTAACCATCAGAAGCCCCTAGTACAGCGCCTGAAAGTTTATGGTGGCCAATAAGTTTGTGCGGATTTGAGCAAAACTGCGGCTCTTTCTGCTTGAAAAAGGGGAACTTAGGATGTAACTTAGTTACTAGAAGCATTTTGCCACCAAGCGCTTCTGCCCTCTGTCTCGTTGGCCTTGTTGTCTTTAAGAGAGGGATTGTCTACCTTTGTGACTAATGGTCAAATAGGAGGGCTGTTGATGCCATGTGAGGCAAGGACCATCTACCCAACATTATGTCTTCTTATGAGAAGGCCTTTTCTAACTCCTGCAGAAATAAAAACAGTGGAAGTTAAAGAATATTCTTTATCATTTCCTTCACCACTTTCCCTCCCCTTCCAACCTTGATGGAGAAGCACCTTGAGTCCGGGAGCAACAAATGTGCTGTCCTGGGCACGGGGCACCACTCGACGGGGGGCCCTGCATGTGTTTACCATCTGAAATGCTGCTTGAGCTACGGGTCAAAGCTACAGGTTAAAGCTGACTGAGTTTTAAGTGAGTAAGAAGAAATACGTTTTTAACCATCAGATCAGGGTGACCTCGAAATTAGTCGCATTACAGGTTATTATCTTCCTACTGTGGGAGGCCTAGAGTGTAATCAGCTCATGCGTTTCGCACAACAGCAGTGAAGGCTGAGCTGTGTCTTTGAACTCCAGGAAGCCACTGTGTTCCCTAACTTTTGACTGGCTGAAGCTTTAGTACCGAGGAGGGTGTAAAGGTGTCAAAAGGAAAAAGGAAAGGATACCACTCTCTTATTTTCTCCATGAATTGTTTATATGGAACAGGACATTCTAGAGTTGGCTTCACTGTTCACCATGTCTATTTAAAAAAGACTGAAGCTACTTTTTTTTTTTTTTTTTTAAAGAGAGAGAGGCGAGTGAGAGAGAGAGCACAAGTGAGTGCAGGGCAGAGGGAGAGAGAGAGAATCCCATGCAGACTCCCCTGCTGAGTGCAGAGCCTGACATGGGGCTCCATCTCATGACTCTGAGATCATGATCTAAGCCAAAACCAAGAGTCGGGCGCTCAACCAACTGAGCCGCCCAGGCGCCCCATGAAGACTGAAGCTCTTAACTTCACAGGTTCGTTAACAGTGAGCCTAATGAAAGATCTACTTTAACACACACAGCAATGAGGATGCCCTACACTTGCTTTCTGCCTTGCCACGTGTGGACATGAGAGCCTACGGCGTGACTGCTGCCTTCAAGGAATCTTGGGGATCGGCAGTCCTGTCTCATCTTCCCTCTTACGCTTCTGTAACTTGGATGGGATTCCTGTACCTGTGGAAGAATGCAGACCAAGAGCTGCTTCCTCCTGGTTAATGCCAAGCTGCTACTCAGAAACAGGTGTAAGAGACAGCATATCCTACTTAACCACCAGGGGAGATGCTCTCTACCATTTTTACCAATCTTGGATCATCCTCATTTTTTGGTAAACACTTGAAGTGTCTTGAAACACACGGGCAGTGTTAGGGCAACTCATCCACAGGGAATTCACTCATTATGTCCTTTCCAACCTGGCCTGCTTCCTGGTGGGGACAGTGAGGAGAGAGTGCTGCTTACCATGAGTTTCTCTGTGTAGTCAAGGAAACATCTTGGGTCACCAATCCTGAGCCTTTGGGTGGTTCCTTGATGGCAGTAAGGGGGCTGCCTGGCTTTCTCCCCACAGGCCGAAGAAGGAACTTCCTTTCTTCTGTCTGCCACAGTCACTTACCCCATCTGCTTTTCCGTTTCCAAAACTTCCTCTCCCGTGCCCTCTTCTGCTCTTTTTCTCCTTTCAGTAATACCTTTAGAGTTTCTTTTTTTTGGGGGGGGTGGGGAATATTAGACTCAATTTCACAAATTTAAGCTACCAGAAGAGTAAGCCTACCTAGGGTTGGAGGAGATTTGGGGTATGTGTGTGTGTGTATAAGACAGAGAAGAGAGGGAGAGAGAAAATGTGTTTAGAGAACCACTCGAGCCTTGTTCTGCCTTTGGAACTAATTTAAATGTGTTGAGTTGATTCCACATTCCGAGGATGCAATTTCCCTATGCTATTGGAAATCACACCTACTGGATATCGTGGTGAGGACTGATGAGAACGTCTGTCAGGGAGGAATTGTCTGGGCACCACTTTCCCACAGTGCTCGTGATGATTCTCTGTCCTCCCTGGTGCCCCCAAGCCCTGTCTCCTGCATGGCCCCCAGCACTCCCAGGGCTGTTTCTCTCTTCCCATCTTACCTTCCCTCCTCCAGGAACTGCCACACTGTCTTCAAATGCTCCCACCGGCAGAGATGCCATCAACCATGAAGGATCATTGACCTGGGCAATCCTTGACATTTCATCTTTGTGTGGCCTCCTCACATTAGGATAACTCTAGGTCCCAATTTGTATTTTGTCACCTTTGTTTAACTACTGCCCTTTGGTTTTAGCAATTTCAGCAGTGCTAGAGAGGACACGCCAGTGAAGTGACTTTGCTGCCCAGAATGATCATCAATTGACTCAGTTATTTATAGACTATCCACTATGCAGCCTGATGCTAGCTGTGCAAGGAGATTAGGGGCAGGATAATCCCTGAGGAGGTCCCTGGGGTGTGCGTCCTCAGCCAGGGGCCAGATTACTAACAAGTTGTGGGGTGAGGAGTCCACTGGTTCATGTCACTTCTTGGAAGAATGTGGGGAATGGTCATTTCTCCCAGGGGTTGGGGCAAGGAGGCCTCAGAGAGCTTACAGCTGGGATGGGAAGTGAAGAAAACATCTAGGCCATAAAGAAAAAAAAGAAATCAATGAAAGATCCACTTGAGGGCAACTGCTGAATTCAGAAGACGATGCTCTGAGGATTATCTTCAGATTGGGAATTTATGGGCTCATTATAAAGAGCATAGAGGGTTGACAGCAGTAACAAAGGAGACCTTCTCCTGGTCTATCTGCTTTCTGTGTACCGAGGGCTTACGCACACAGTAGACATCACATAGGTGTTTGTGAATGAATGAATGAGTGAATGGGTGAATGAATGAATCAACCAAAATGAACAAGCAGATGTTGGATGAATGAAAAGATGGGAAAGCTACATTTAAAAAATTCTGTTTAATTCTGGGTCTTTTGGATTCAGTTGGTAGTTTTGGAAGTAGGATACTTACTCTGTAGCGCTGACTGAGATTAACAATTCATTTTATAAAGGCTTCTACCAAGTGAGACTTTTAATTACTGACAAGCCAACCTGGCTCTGAGTTGGAAATGTAGCTTGAGAAAGGCTTTCAAGCTCTGTTATTAACTCCTCAGGGCATCTGGCTGTTAACCTTCCTGAATATTTCAGCAGTTTCATGCCAGGCATTATCACGAGGGCCTTGCTGGAGAGGTGTTTGTCACTCAGGGGGTTCTGGTCACATTCTGGCGAGTTTGCCTCCTGGATTTCTGCCTCCTGACCAGGGAGGATGAGTGACACCACCCCCCGGGCACTGACAGGAGCTCTTAGCTCATGTCTCATTGTTGGGCTGATGGCTTGACTGGCTTCCCAGCTTCCCGCCTTGAGAGTTCACTGCCCTGGTTTTGTCCTGGAATGTGACAGAGGTTGGGGGGAAATTGCTCTCGGATGTGAACAAAATGTGCTTTGTGATTCCAAACGCTTGCATTCTCTCCGGCAGCTGGTTATCTGTCCGTGGGTGCGATCTGAATGGCAGTGTTTCTTCCAGCGACCAAATGTTGCCTCACTGTATAGATGTGTGAGTTCAGTATACAGAACGTAGTTCCTACTCTTGATGTCTCTGGCTGGAGCCTGTTTGATCACTGAGAGAAAGCTAGACGGAAGAGGAAGAGAGTGTGTGTGTGTGTGTGTGTGTGT
>RCUC01114823.1:0-11837 GCA_003697995.1 Taxidea taxus jeffersonii
CAGAAAGTAGTTACTGTGTACCTACTCTGCAGATGCTGTAGGTGGGAATACTGTGGAGTCCGAGACAGCAAAGCCCCTCTTCTTGTGAACTCAGATTTGGGTTGTGGGAGACAGTTAACAAACAGGAAAATAAATACACCAGCGAGATAGCTTAAGAAGGCAAAAGTACTAAAGAGAAAATAAAGCAGGGTGAGGGGTTACAGACAAATTATGGAAAGAGGCTCTTTTTTGGATGAACAGGAAGGACTTTCTGGGGAGTCAGTGTCTGGGAAGAGACTTGAGTGGAGAGAAGCCAGCCATGTGGGGGTGCTGGGGCAGGTGGCGAGGTTAGGGGACAGCTGTTGTTCCCATCCTGGGAAGGAACAAGGTAGGTGTTTCTGAGGAACAGCAAGGAGGCCAGGGAGGCTGGAGGGGATGGCTGAAGGTCAGGTGAGCCTTTGGAAGAAGCTCAGCAGGTCGGTAGGGGTCAGGCTCTGTAGAGCCTCGAGGACCAGAAGAACTGAGGATATTATCCTCAGCATAAAGGGAAGGAGTCATGAAACAAGGAGGCTGTCAGGAGGCAGCTCTGTGGTCCAGGCCAGAGACAGCGCTGGTTGGTTTAGGGGTCAAAGGTGACCATCGAGATAGTAGAGGATAGATTTGGGACAATATGAAAGAAATTGAAAAGCAGCAGAGGCTCTCTGACAGCCGTTTCTGCGTTCTCCTCATAGAGTCCCAACAGTGCACACAGCAGGCGCTGGGGCCCTCCTGTAAGGATTTGTGGGAAACCTGGCTGAAGAGACTTCAGGGGCAAGTTTCTGATCCAAGCAGGTCCCAGTGATCCATGGAGCCATTAATGTCAAGCTGTTGTAAATGGGTGGAAAGGCAGGTGGGTCTGGAAGAGGAGACGGAGGCCATGGACCTATGAGAAGGTGGGCAGCTGGACCGGACACCTAGGCGTCAGGTGGGAAGAGGGAACCATGGCAATGCCGCATCCAGTTAAGGGAGGGCAAGCAGTGAGGGAGCAGAGACACAGCCAGGGGCTGATCCCAGGAAGAAATGTCCAGATTCCTCACTTATTGGCCCCCTCAGGCAGGCACCTTGACCATCACTAACGTTGCATGACTTTGGGCAGGTTCCTTCTTCTCTGAGCTTCAATTTCGTTGTGTGTACAATGAATTGTTGGGGTTCCCGGGTGGCTCAGTTGGTTGGGTGACCAACTCTTGCTTTCAGATCAGGTCCTGATCTTGGGGTCCTGATCCTGGGGTCCTGAGATTGGGCCCTGCATCGGGGTCCACGCTCAGTGCGGAGTCTGTTTGTCCCTCTCCCTCCCTGTCTGCCCCTCCTCCCACATGTGCTCTCTCTGTCTTAAATAAATAAAATCTTTACAAAAAATAAAATGAATTGTTGTGAAGATTCCATGAAACATCTGAAGTCCTGTAACAGACATTCATTATTTTGTGAGCTGTCCAACATCTGAACCTGATTCCTGTTTGGGAGAGTTCCCCAACTTATGAGTCCTGATGGAAGACAGAGCCCTGGATGCTGCAATGACACTGGAAATGCCAGACGTTTGCTTTCCCAGCATTCCTTGCAGCTGGAACAGGGTCATGTGACCCGAGCTCCACCAGTCAGAAGCAGCCTTGCCTAATTTGTATTCGGAGCCAGGGACATAAAGGAGCAAGAGAACCCAGGAGAGTCTCTTGCAGTGGCTGCTGTAAGATCAAGCTGTAGGGTACCAGGTTGGCAGCAGAATTCCTTGCCCAGGGTCAGTGGTGGCATCAACGGGAGTTCCAGTCCCTAGGGCCCAGTGAAGGGGACAGTAGCTGCAGAGGCTTCTTCCCTAGACCAGTACTGTGCTGAGCTTCTAGGCATTGACTCCAGCCTCCAAACCTGGAGAATATCTGCACTACCCAGTATCTTTCTAGTAAAGTCCTTCTTTTCTTTTCTTTTTTTTTTTTTCCCAAACAAAAAATCTTACATATTTGGGCTGCCTGTCTGTTTCAATCAGTAGGGTATATGACTCTTGATCTCAGGGCTGTAAGTTCCAATCCCACACTGGATGTGCAGATTACTTAAAAATAAAATCGTAAAAAGAATACGTGGTACAGGGGCACCTAGGTGGCTCAGTTGGTTGAGCGGCTGACTTGGTTTGGCTCAGGTCATGATCTCAGGGTTCTGGGACCAAGTCGCGCGTCGGGCTCCCTGCTCAGCAGAGAGCCTGCTTCTCCCTTTCCCTCTGCTGTTCTACCTGCTTGTGCTCTTTCTCTCTCTCTCTCTGTCAAAATAAACAAATAAAATACTTAAAAAATATATTATATATATTTATAACTGAACCAAACCACTAGTGCAGAAGCACAGAAACAGAAAAAAAATCATGTTCTCAATAAAACACGTCTGACTGTTCAGGTAGTAGTGATGTTTCAGAGTGATATGGAGGAACAGGTGACCTCCCTACTGCTTAAATACGTGTACCATCTCACATGTGATTCTTCCTATACCCAGCTTGCTTCTCTCTAATGTCTCCTTTTGGAGTTGTACCTGATTTTGTTGCCAGTTTTCATCTGAATCCACTGCAAAATGGGACAATTCTGCTTTTGTTGCTTAGCCAGGAACCACTTGAGCCTGCGAGCTTGTGAGAAGCCATGGCGAGAAACCGTCGACTACACACACCACGGGGCAGAGAGGAAAGAGAGGCAGTAAATTCCCTTTTGAGTCAAAGAAGACAGTCGTTTATAACCCAGATTCCAAGCTATTATAAGTTGTGAATATAGCACCTAACTCTACTCTCCAGTGCCATCCAACCTGGCAACTAGTTTCCCTTAATAATCTTATTTGGGCCAAATTTGAGTTGCGATTAGTATGGGGTTACAAAGAGAAGGGCTTTGGAGAGAGATCTCTTCATAAATGGATGAGACTAATGGTTGCCCATTCAGTTTTCATTCTCTCTTTTTCCCTTAGTATCAGAACTCTAAGTGTGTTCAGAGTGGTGATGTCTGTAGATAAAAGACTACATTGTCCAGCCTCCTTTGCAGCTAGGAGGGTCCCTTTGATAAAGTTCCAGCCAATGAGATGTGTGAATAGAAATCTTTTTTTTTATTATTTTAAGATTTTATTTATTTATTTGACAGAGAGAGAGATCACAAGTAGGCAGAGAGGCAGACAGAGAGAGAGGGGGAAGCAGGCTCCCTGCTGAGCAGAGAGCCCGGTGAGAGGCTAGAGCCCAATGAGGGGCTCGATCCCAGGACCCCGAGATCATGACATTAGCTGAAGGCAGAGGCTTAACCCACTGAGCCACCCAGGTGCCCCTGTGTGAACAGAAATCTCAAGACGTTTTGCAGAACCTTTTGCTTTTTCCACCTTTCCTTTAGATTCCTGTCTAGAACACAGACATGATGCCTCATGCCTCAACAGTTATTTTAGACTATAAGGTGACCTTGAGGATAGAAGCCAAGATTAGGAGAGTGGAGTGAACAATAGGAGTCTGGATAAGTGGAGACTCAGAGCCGCCATATCAGCCCTCACCCCTGAACCTCTCCAGTGAGGTTTTTTTTGTTTTGTTTTTGCTTTTTTTTACATAGGGAGAAATAGATTTCCATCTTCCACCAGTGTCTAAACCACTGGTTTCTAGTCTGTCACTAGAGGCCATAAGTGATCCCTCACTGGTACAATGCAGAAGCATTTGAAATCAAATGTTTTCCCCTGGGGGAATGTTGAAGGGCTTGCCATCACAGCAGAGATCTGCTCTCCTCCAAGTTTTGACAGCTGGGAATCTCTCGGATTTGTCTCTTGTCTCCAACCTTATAGGCCTCAATGCTCACTGATCCTCTTCTTTCCCCTGTCGTCTAGATGACTGTCTCCAGTATTTTGAGTGGTGGCCCCTAGAATAGCTTTTGCAGTGGTCTAACCCTGATTTTGTCCCAGGGAGGCCCCTTACTTTTTTGTTTGGGTGCTTTTCCATGCTGCTCAGCATCCTCTGCCCAGGGAAAGCTATGGACATGCTTCTATTCCTGCCTCTGGTACTTACTCATGTGCTGTGGAGTGAGTCTTTTAGCTTCTCTGTGCCTCACTTCTTTACATGTAAAATGGGAATGCTGAGGCCTATCCTGGCTTTCTTAGAGAGCTCTCACAGGAAAATATGCATGAAAGTGTTTAGAAGATGGGTTGAAGGATCATACAGAAATCCGGTCATCTTTTCCCTGGTTATAAACAATGGTTCAGAATATATCAATCATCTCATTTGCAAGCTTTCACTTTTTCTACTTTACACTTGTCCACAATTACAACTCCTCTGCCCACCTTTCTCGCTCTTCAGTCTTTTAAGACCCACCCTGGATTTATATCTGTTGACTTGGTATTTTACTATATATAATTCATATATAGATAGCATTTATTTATTGAGATTTACAGCTACCTCTGGCAATCCCCATTAACATTTATCGAGTGCTTACTATGTGCCAGGCATTTTGCTGAGCTCTGTACATGAATTATCTTACTCGATACAAAAAAATCCTAGGAGATGGGTGTTCTCTTATCTTCTTTCTACAGATGAGGAAACTGAGTCACAGCATGGTTATGGTCAAGCAGCTAGTGGATTGTGTAGTCAGTATTTGAACACAGATTAGGCTTTGTGGCAACGAGACCGCGTCCGTTTGAGTACTCCGAGGAAGCAGAGGCCAAGGCCAAGTTGTGGGTACGAGTGATTTGTTGGGCTGGCAGGTAACACCTGTGAACGGTAAAGGGGGTGCTGGACAGAAAGGGCCTCAGACCACAATGCCGATCTCACAGAGTCTCAGCCAGTGTAAGGGGGAGCTCTGGAAGAGATTGCCCAGTTTGAGCTGGGCCAAAATAGCCAGGCCCCAGGCTCCCCACCCTGCCAGGCAGACTCGCTCAAACACCATAGTGGGTGATTAGAGCTAATGATACTCCACCATGTCCTTGAACGTTACCAAGAGAGATTTTAAATGTATTCACCACAAAAAAGGAAAGGGGAGCTAAGGGATGGGGTGGAGGTGGTACTTAATGCTATGGGAGTGATCATTTTGCAATTTATACATGTATCAAATCACATGTTGTATACTTGAGATTTATGGAATGTTTTGTGTCGCCGATATGTCAATAAAGCTGGGGGAGGGGAGAGTACTGTGTGGTCTCCAAGAGGCTCTAGCGGGAGGCTGTCCACTAACCTCACTGCTGCTCCTGAAGAGCAGGTCTTTTTGGAAAAGACGTCGAGGCAGCACAACCCCACAACTTCTGCAAATATGGCGTAAGAGACAACATCTGCATCTCAGGGGGTCTATCTCTTGCTCAGAGTCCTGGGGTCCAGGCACAGTGAGGCTGGGTTTGAACTGCCCGTTGGTCTCAGGTCGGCTTCATGCATCTCATTCTGGGGCTGGTGTCTACCGACACATGCTCTTTTCCGGGCTGAGGTCAGGTGAGCAGAGACAACCAGACCACACAAGCCCGTTCGAAGTCTTTGCCTGGGTCATCTCTGTTTACACCCCATGGGCTGAAGCTGGTCCCGTGACCAAGGCTAAAGGCCATGGAGTGGGGCCATAAACACCCCCACCCCACCCCACCACCAACAGAAGTTATGCCAAGAGCGGAAAAGGAGGGACGAATTGTGAACAAATGCACATACTATCTGGCTAGCTATCCGGCACCAAAGACTACACTTTGGCCATTTGGTCCTAAGAGACCAGTACAGCACCAGGCAGGAAGAATTATGGCGGAGTGGCTAAAAGCACCGCTCTGGAGTCAGATGGCGGGAGTCAGACCCTGGCTCCAGCACCACAAGCCAAGCCATCTCAGCTTTATTGGCCTCCAGGGCCTCTGTCTCCTCTTTTGCACCACTTGCTGTGGTGCCTCGTTCGTGGTAGGCCCTCACAAGGGTGACATTTATGTCTGGTCCTTATCACAGCCCTGTATAAGAGTGCCTTCCTGTTTGCCGACCCAGAACCGCATGTCAGTCTAGGAACCCACCTCCCTCCCCATGTCCTAAAACAGCTCGCAGCAATGGATCCCCCAACTCCTTCACCTGTGACCGTCTCTCAATGTATTCGCATCAAAACTCGGGTTTAGGACACCTCTCCGGAAAAATCTCAGCCCATCCAGCACCTCCTTGTGTTTCTCTTCAGTCATCCTGGGGAGAAGGTTGTTCTCTCCCACACAACCAGGGGTACCCTCCAGCCCATCCCAATTTCCTCTTGCTTGGAATCACCACTTTGGCACAGCCAAGGGTCAAGGTGAGGGGGGGGGAGATGTTGAAGGAGGTGGGAGGAGAGACCCCTTTCCATCACTCCCCGGAGGGAAGAGGGACGGTGGTGGGCACAGTAGGGAGGAGGCTGATGGAGCACGGAAAGCCAGCCAGGGAAGGTTTAGCCTGCAATCCAATTCCACTTAATATCCCATAATAAAATGCTGTCAACATGAGTTTCCTGTTCAAGTGGATTTGTTAAGAAGGCTGGGGGAGGTCAGAGGAGTATTCTGGCTCTCCTAGGGTTGGAGGAGAGACTGGTGGGGTGTGTGTGTGGGGGTGCCTCAGGCATGAGGGCCCGCGTCTCACCCGTCCCCACTGCAGTCCAGACAGGCTCTCAGGAAGGAGTTTGTCACACTTGTCTGTCTCCGTCACCTCAGGATGACTCACAGAGGGGCCCTTTACCCCCCTGGAATGAGGCTCTGTCTCCTCTGATAAGCATCCAGCCACTGAGGCAGAGAGTATGATTTTAATGTAGGGGACTCAGACCTGGACTAGAAGGTGCGGTAGTGTGCCCGGGTGGGGGACACTAGTGTGCCGGGTGGGGGTAGATATCGGAACCTCTGAGATCCCGCCATGAAGTAGGAACCACTAGGCCAACGCTAGGACAACCTTAGGGGACAGAGGGCCACTTAGTGAGAAGCCTAATGATCTGGGGTGGCCTCGGCCCTCCTAAATGACAACTTGGGGGTGACCTCACTAGTGACTCAGAATGGCTGTTGTCAGCTGCCCATCTCTGCCTCCCCGGCTGACCCACTGCTTTCCTTCTTCGGGGGATGGGGTGTGGGGGGCACAGGCCTGATTTCCCCAGGGTCCTGAAGTGGCCGAGCTACCTAGGGAGCCTCATTGAGGGGGAGCTTGACCACATCTGATTATGGAATGGTCACCACGGATCAGGCACAGAGCTGGGGGCTGTCCTGATGTCACCTTGTTGAGTCTAGGGAGCAGCGAAAGCCAGGGGTGTGGGGAGGAGGGGGAGAGACGCAGGAGGGAGGGGGGCCAGAGTTCTCCCCACTTTCTTAGGGAGAAAACAATGATCCAGAGAGTTTAAGAAATGAAACCGAGACCCCATGTAGTGAGAGACAGCCCGGGGATAGGCGCCCATGGGGGAGGTGTGACTTCCCGGTGACTCAGTCATGGCCTTTAGGAGCCCAGCTTGGGCCTGGAGGGGGAAACTGGGGAGGCTGCAGAAAGGTGTGAGGCACAAGTTGAGGGGATGAGGACCGACTGTGGGTCTTCTTCCTGGGCCTGCAGGTGGGTGACACGTGAGGCCTGGGAGACGGGGGCCGGGGGTGTGGGTGAGGGGCTGAGAAGGGTAGGGCTGGGCTTCCAGGGCTTTCATGAGCCCTTTTAATTCGTGTAAATGAGGGTTTTTAATTTGTTATTCTGGGTTTTATTTCTATTACCATCTCATTTGCCTCTAAACCCTATTTTCCCCCAGCCTGGACCGAATTCCATTTGATGCATTAGGACTAATTCTCCTCCCAAAGGGTTAGATGTTTTCTCCCCACACAAAAGTCGCTTATTTTGGATAAAGAGACGATTAGATTTATCTTTAATATTTTAATGGCAGCTGGGATTAGTGGGCAAACAGCCCCAACTGGGGTTGTTCACTGCGGATTAAGTTCTGATAAACTCTCAGATGGGGAGCGCCCCCCCCCCCCACTCTACTTTCTGTTTTCCACAAAGTGCTTTTTATTATTTTTGGTTGAAAAAAAAATTCCCTTGTCTTTTGGAGCATCATAAATTCCATTTGCTGTTTTCTATTAAATCAAGTTGATTAAATTCGTTGTGACTCTTTGCACATAGATCTTTTTAATTTTAACGTCTCCAGCATAAAATCTTTAATGGTGCAATTTGAAATGGCTGCAATATACGGTTCAGGCCTTGATAAAACAGATGGAAATGAGGTTCCGCCAGGGAGGGGGTCCTGCCAGGAGGGGAGGAGGCAGGAGCAGGCACAGAGCTCCAGGAGAAGGCAGGGAATGACTCTCTGTGAGGCCCAGAGAGGACCTGGTTCCAAACCCTGTTCCGAGCAGTAACCTTGGCTGGTGGGGAGGAGTGCTTACTATGCTGGGTGGTAACCTTGGCTGTTGTTGGGCAACGGGCTCCCTGAATGCCTGGCACTGCCCATGCACCATCAGTAATCCTTAGCAGGAGGCTCAGAGAGGCCTCATGTTCAGGGTCACACAGCAAGCAATGGTTGAGGCCTGGTTATCCTTGGCTGGCGGAGCCTCTTCTCCCTTCTTGCAGCCTCCATTTCCTCATCAGTGAGATGGGGTGATCAGTGCTGCCCTGCCTCACAGGTGCTTGGAAAGATTAGATGAGGCCTACAAGTGGCCTTGGGAATGATATGCGGGAGGGCTCTCCTGGGGACCATTGGGGGTGGGTGAGACCAGGCAATCTGGGGCCCAGAGGCCCTGCCATCCCTGGGAAGAGCTGATTTTTGAGATCCTGAGAGTCTTCCTTAACTCCAGGGTTGGTGAGAGGCCCAAGGGACCTGGGCTCCCCCTCCCACCACCTCTCCAGACATCAGGCCTCCCGCCTCACGCTTTTCTCCCTGTCCCTCCGGCTCTAATCCTGACCTCATCAAGTCCTGGGAAGGGTTGATCCACAGAAGCAAATCCCTCATTCGGAGGGACAAAATCAGCTTAATTTGCAGCAACTTGAAGCAGGTCTTTGCCAGGATTTGAATATCAAATTATCCCACAGCCCAGGCTGGCCTGGAAGGCCTCCTGCCGCAACATGGGCAGGGCATGCTCTGGGCTCCTCTGGTGAGACTGTTCTGGGAGTGGGTGAGGCTGGGCTGGGCTGGGCTGGCAGTGCGTGGAGTGGGGGCACCAGGGGGCGTCAGGGGGTGCCGGGGAAGGCAAGAGCACTGCAGCTCCCAGGCCTGGGAGATGGGAGGAAGGTAGAAAATTTCTATTTCTGAGACTTACCTGGGGGATAAGGGAGAGGGCCTTGTCAAATACACAGATTCCCAGGCTGCTCCCCAAATATTAGAAATCAAGGTTTTTATGACTCGGAAAGCTTGAAAAATTTGGAGCTGCTCGGTTGGCCAATCAGCAAATACCTACTAAGTGCGCACATACTGGTACCTCCTCATATTTTGAGGAAATCAGCCTCTTCTGGCCACTCCATCCATCCCCAGCCTGTGGCACCGCAGACCGGGATCCCTTGGCCCACTGCTCGGCGATGGCCCCAGTCGCCCGAGTCAGCTGCTGCTTTGGGTTCCTCAGCCTTCCCTCCCAGGTCAGTGGGCCCGTCTCCTTCCTTCCTGACAGACAGCCCCCCAATGTCGGCTCCACAGAACACAGTGCCCAGACTTAAGCCGTGGGAGGCAGACCCCTGTAGGGGCATGTCACTCCTTGGGAAGCTGTGAGCTTCTTCAGGAAGGGTGGGGACTTTGAGTCTGGCCCCAAGCCTCTATTAGGGGAGACGCACTGGTCCTTCCCACACAGCGTGCACCCCCTTTGGGACCTTTGGTGTGAAAGCAGCAGCAGGAACTACTGAGACAGCCCCATGTGGGTCCATCTGTCCATCCAACACTGTCGACAGAGAGCTGAAAAGTCTTGTCCTGGTCCTCAGGGAGCCCACCGCTGGGGAGAAAAGCACATGGTGTGACAAGCTCCCTTAATACCCACGGGGGCTTCTTAAGCGCACACTTATGTGCGAAGCACAGTTCAAAGTGCTTTTCCTCTATCCACCCATCTTATCCTCATAAAAACCCTATGAGGTAGGAAATTAAACACACCCACTTTACAGATGAGGGAACTGAGGCACAGAGAAATGAATAACATGCTCAAGGTCACACAGTTGTAAGTGGTGGGCCTGTGGTGCATACACAGGCAGTCTGACTCTGAGCCTGTCCTCTAAACCACTTTGCTCATTGTCTATCCATCTTTATCTGGAACCACTTTTATATGTATATTACTTCTCCATAAGTGACTTGTCTTGTTTTTAAAGACAGAATCGTAGAGTGTTTTAGGAGCATAGAAAGGAACACTAAACCTACATGAGGGCAATCACAGAAGGCTTTTTGGAGGAGGCATCTTTATTTATTCAATGTTGTTGTTGAGCAGCTATTGTGTCCCTGGCACTGGTGAGGCAGAGATGAAAAAGCCATGGTTCCTGTCCTCTGGAGCTCACAAGCTGGGAGACAAATGCCTGTAAGCAGATGTGCTAAGAGCACGGAGAAAGCACAGGGCATTATGGGAGCCCTGGGGAGACGCCAAAGCTGGGGAGATCAGGGAAGCCTTCCTGGATGAGGTGCCTGTGAGCAGAGGGTGAAACGATGAATGGGAGCCTCAGAGACATGCCCCCTTCACCAAGTTGGTCATTCAGCTGAGCTGAAGGGGGCCCAGAGGCTCTGCTGGGCACTCACCCCTCTTCCTTTTGGCCAGACTCTCCTCCATGGAGCCTTCCTGGTGTAACCAACCCCAGTCTCTTCTCTGGCTGCCTCTCCCAGGCAGGCCGACCCCCTCCTGGGAAGGTCTATGTCCCCCACTCTTGTGTTTTCCTGGGAGGCAGGGCCTGAACACCCACTTCTGACTGCCCAGGGACTATGCCTAGCAGGGGTCAGGCTGTATCTGTCACTGTGGCCTTGGGAAAGCCCAGGGGTTTGATTTGAGGGCAGCTAGAATTTAGAGCAAGAAGGGAGTCCAGAAACCACCCAAGCCCACTTTGAAGGAAGGAGTGAGGGAGGCCCAGGGAAGTAACAGCTACTGCCCAGGCCCCACAGCTGAGCTGGTACTCAAACTCCAGCCCTCAGCGCCCTGATCTCCTCTCTGGGGTGGTCTGGCCCCACCGGGCCCACCTCTAACCCTTGTCCCCCAATGCCTGCCTAGCCTGATGGTGGCCAGCGTAGTCTTCCCTGAATAACGATGGTATTGGCTCAGATTAAGGGCAACTAGCTGGCTCTTGGCTTTTCCTTTTTATATAACAACTAATCTCCTTCTAATCAGCCATTATTAAATTATATTCTGTTTTTAATTCATTCACAGATCACCGTTGGGACAGCTGGATGGATAATTGGGGAGAGATAATTTATGTAAATGAGGAACAGCAGAAGGTAGGGGAGAGGGAGGCTGAGGGCCAAAGGGGGCCCCCCTGGGCCCAGGCTGGGGAGGGTTTGGTGAGCTGGCCCAGGCTGGAAGTGGGTGACAGGGGAGCTGAGGGGATTGGGGTGTCATGGGACCTCAGGGCTCCTGCCTGATTAGATTGTCTGTCAGCATCATTTTGAATGCTTCTGGCTAGTGGGGAGCCCACTACTTCTTGGGGGGGCAGTTCTCAGACCCATCAGCCCTCCTCATTAAAAGTGGATCCTGAGAAACAGTAAAATGTTCTGGAGAATTCCAGAGTCAGAGCTTCGTTTGATTTCAGCTCCACCACTGTGTAGCTTTCACTCTCTTGCTGACTCTTTTTAAAGATTTTCTTTCTTTATTTGAGACAGAGAGGGAGAGAGTCAGAAGCAGACTCTGTGAGGAGCGCAGAGACCGACACAGGGCTCCATCTCACAACCGTGAGATCACAATCTGAGCCGAAACTAGGAGTCAGTGGCTGAACCAACCCCACCACTTGGGAGCCCCCATACAGCTGTCTC
>RCUC01114824.1:0-20955 GCA_003697995.1 Taxidea taxus jeffersonii
AAGAATCCACAAATGAACATTGCTGCCTACCTACTGCATACACTCAGTTTTAGGAACTCTGAGGAGATCCAGAAGAAATAATAAATCTAGGGTCTGTTTTCAGGATTTTCCATACTAGAGAAAAACATTAAAGGAACATGTGCGTGTACCCAGCCAGGGAACCCAGTCAGAGAACAAACACATGTACTACGGGAGTGTGTCTCCGGAAGTGGCCCTATAGAGATGGACAAAGAATACTTTACTCCTCTTAGTCACAAAACGTATCCTTAGACTTTCTTGTCCGTCCCCTATTTTATCTTAATCCACAGCTGAATCTATCACAAACAGCCCTGCATTACAGAGTCAGAATAATAATTCAATTTCTGTACATTCAGGAAAACTTATTTTGACCTTTCTGTTGCTACCTCTTTTTTAAGGCCTCAGTTGTTCACTCTTAGCTTATTTTCCCTCTTATGTGACTCAGGTGTGTCAATATCGCTCCTCCCTCTACTCTGAGGTAGATGTCCATTTTCGGATGATCCATGAGGATACTCGGCATCTGCTCTGCCCTTATTGCCTGAAGGTCTTCAAAAATGGCAATGCATTCCAACAGCATTACATGAGGCACCAGGTACCAGGCACCAAGCAGTTCCCATATTCTCATTCTTAAAGGCTTATGGATGCTGGGGCCAGGGCTGAGCTAGGCAGATAACTTTGGTAGAGAAGATACTGTATATATGTTTGCAAAAATTTGCCAAATTTCAGTTATATGCCATGCACTGAGCTAGGTACCAGGGATTTAGTGGTATACAAGACCAGTGGTATAGTAGAGCATGGAGAATATTGTGTTGGGGAAGTATAAGATAAAGAAGAGCATATACCTATTTTGGGAGCCTGCTAAAGCTTCCTTGGAAGAAGAGTATTCAGGACCTGAAGTATGAGGAAGGGTGAGCCAAGTGAAGTGTGATGAAAGAACAGTATTCTCCAAGCACAGAGTGAGAGTATGGAGGTTCAAAGAATTAAAGGAAGTTCAGTGTGGTTTGAGTGTGGGGTACAAGGGGAAGGTTGGAAATTAGGAAACAGGTGATGGAGAATCCTGTAAGCCATGAAAAGGAGTTTCAACTTTATAAGTCATTGGGGAGGCATTAAAGGGATTTTTTAAGTCCTTGAGTGATATGATATGTTCAAATTTGTTTTAAGTTACGATTATACTGGCTGCAGTAAGAGAATGAATTGAAAAAGATCAAGACCAGAGTTAGGGGGACACACCAAAGGCTCTTTTGGGTTTAGATGAGAGACAGTAGTGGCTTTTGGCTTTGAAATGAAGAAGAGGATAGAATTGAGAGATAACTGAGAAGGTAAGTGGTATTTATGATTTAGAGATGGATTTGGTAAAGGTAGTGAGGAAGGAGTTAGGAATAGTGCCTAAAATTGTGTCTCAGGAAAAATGGATGAATGGTAAGACTATGTATTGAGATAGAAACACAGAAAGAAAGGTTGGTGGCAGAAGTGGGGATTACATGTTTGGGTATTCCAAGTTAGCAGTGTCTGTGGACAGCAGTTATAGTTGTCTGTTAAACAGATTATCTAGGTCTGAAACCTGGGAGAAAAGCCTGGGTTGTGGAAAACATACTTAGGAATCGTTAATTCTATAAATCAAGTGATTTCAAACTTAAAAGTTGCCATGTTCCTTCACCCCCAATTAAGAATAAGATGAAGGCTTAGAACCTCTGAAGACTGTCTACAAATCCAGTACCATAGTCCTAGGAGGAAAACCAGAAGAGACTAGATGTCAAGTAAGCTGAAGGGAGGAAAGTGTTTTGAAGTCAGGGGTGTGATCTGAATGTTGCAGCACCACAGATGTCAAGCCATAGACACCAAGATGACAAGCACCATAGAAATTTAGAGGCCAGCCTTTAATTCAGCAATGTTGACAGGAGCCATGTGGTTGGTTAGGAGAGTGGAAGTCAGATTTCAGCAGGATGAATGAAGAAGAGGTGAGGAAATGGAGACAGCTTATTTTTTAAAAGTTTCAGAAGGGGAAAATTGAGGGTTGGCTCATCCAGGGAAAGAGGTAGCAGAAGAGAATTTGTCGTTGCTTTTGTGTTTTGTTTTTAAGATGGAATAAATAGGGCCTTGTCTTAAATGCTGCAACAAAGGAGCCACTAGAAGAGGAGAGTGAAGTACATAGAGAAGGCACAAAATGGAGAACCACATGGGTGCACCTGTGCTGAACACTTGCCTGAGTCTGCACACACGTGCCTGCCCTCTCATGTGTGAGCTCCGTCTTGGGCTCACATACTTATTTGCATCGGGGTGACTGCCTATAATCCCCCACATGTGTATTGCAAAGAGCAGTGTGGAAATTGTCCCTTGTACTCAGGTAATGGAGCCTTGTTATCCTGGGAAGAAAACCATAGACCTGAGTCCTGTTTCTGAAGGACTTCAATACTAGGCAGTCTGAATCCTCAAACTGGTCTCACAGGGACAGGTGCATGTATATATATTGAAGTGTTAAGAGGAAAGATAGCAAGGAATAGAAAGGTATAGAAAAGGTATAGAAGAATACTGTCATTCATGTTAAGAAAGAAAAAGGACAAACAGAAAGGCCATGACTGGAGATGTGTGTGTGTGTGTGTGTTATGTGGCTATGTGCATAGACTGTCTGAAATAATACCCAGGAAACTGGTAGCAAATTGTTTCTGTGCAGAGAGGTGGAGGGTTGGAATTGAAGGCACACTTAAAATGTGAAGGCAGAATAAAAAGTGATGATTTTTTTTTTTTCCATCATGTACATTTTACTGTGTTTAAAAAAAGAAAGAAGAACGTCCAGAAGTAGGTAGCACTGTGCATTATAAAGACAAAGTAGGGGCAAGTAAAGCTTAAGCCACTAATCCACATTGTTAAACCGAGTCAGGAAGAGATGGTTGGAGGACCTAGTCATCCTGGCTGTGAGTCTGCCTTTCTTTGGGACCATGGGAGGTGATGATTCTCAATGGTAGGTTTGGTGTTGTGTATTTCTTCCTCTTTCAGTTATCCATAGAAAGGGGGAAGGAATGGTTGTTAGCATGAATCTGCCTTCTCATCAAGGAAGAAAATTTATTGGGAATCTTTAAGGGATTTTCTTTCTTTCTTCCCCTTCAGAAGAGGAATGTTTATCACTGCAACAAATGCCGGCTGCAGTTTCTCTTTGCCAAGGACAAAATTGAACACAAGCTTCAGCACCATAAAACTTTCCGTAAACCCAAGCAGCTGGAAGGTTTGAAACCAGGCACAAAGGTAAAAGGCTTGTCACTCTTTCCTTTATAGATCCAAGAGGAAGGAATAGAGATTATCAGTATTGGAGGTTTAACATGGCTGGTGTCTAATTTTTCCTTCCCTTCGCTCGCAGGTGACAATCCGGGCTTCCCGAGGGCAGCCGCGCACTGTTCCTGTTTCCTCCAATGATGCACCTCCCAGCACCTTGCAGGAGGCAACACCCCTCACCTCCTCAACGGACCCTCTGCCTGTCTTCCTTTATCCCCCTGTCCGGCGCAACATCCAGAAGAGAGCTGTTAGGAAAATGTCAGTGCCTTCTGGAGGCTGGGGGCCGGGTGGGCATGACTGTTCCTATAGCCATTGTAATCTGCTAGCCTTTTTAGCAGGATCTGTTGTCTGAAGCCCCCACAGTTTGAGGACTCCTGGGGCGATAACAGGAATTTTCCTTGTTTCTCGACAGGAGTGTTATGGGCCGGCAGACGTGCCTGGAGTGCAGCTTTGAGATTCCAGATTTCCCTAATCATTTCCCTACTTACGTTCACTGCTCTCTGTGTCGCTATAGCACCTGCTGCTCCCGAGCCTATGCCAACCACATGATCAAGTAAGTCTGGGTTAAACCAGTGATCTTATCTCCAGTCTCCAGAACTCATTTCAATCCCTCCTTCAGCTCTTACAGCTGTCTGTCCATCTCTCCTAGCAGGATAAGAGTCAAACCCATGTTCATTTGACTTTGATGGTCTGTGCTCTGATTTTGTAGGATTCTGCTACTCACAGTGTGGCCCAAACACCAGCAGCAATAGATGGGAGCTTGTTGGAAATTCAGCCCCTCCTCCCCAACCCCAGGCTATTGAGTCAGAATGTGTGTTTTAATAGCTCTTCTGGTGATTCATATGTATATTAATAGGGAATATTAATATGGTAGGAAAACTGGCTTAGGTTGAGGTGAAGATGGATTAAAGTGACATCTCTTTTGTTGGGGCATTGTCAGAGACTGGTGATCTCTCTCTTTTTTTTTTTTTTAAAGATTTTATTTATTTATTTGACAGAGAGAGAGGGAGAGATCACAAGTAGGCAGAGAGGCAGGCAGAGAGAGATGGGGAAGCAGGCTCCCTGCCGAGCAGAAAGCCGGATGCGGGGCTCGATCCCAGGACCCTGAGATCATGACCTGAGCCAAAGGCAGAGGCTTAACCCACTGAGCCACCCAGGCGCCCCAGACTGGTGATCTCTTGTTTAATGATCAGAACCCTCTAACTCATGCTGTTTTTTCTTTGTCTTTTTCAGCAATCATGTTCCACGCAAGAGCCCCAAGTATTTGGCTCTGTTTAAAAATTCTGTAAGGTAAGGAAAGGCTTAGTGATGGTCTCTTAATTGTTCACGTTCTTACATTAAATCCTTTTCATTAACTTGGGGGAGGTATATGAATTAATTTGAGAAAGAAGAGAAAGGATATTCTCTTTTCTTTATTAGGCCTCAGATTTTATCCCTCGTGTCATTGATATATTTGTTTTATATACTCTTGATTTTTTTTCTTAGTGGAATCAAGCTGGCTTGCACTTCATGTACCTTTGTTACCTCTGTGGGAGATGCCATGGCCAAGCATTTGGTATTCAACCCCTCTCACAGATCCAGCAGCATCCTGCCACGGGGTAAGTAGTAGAGATGGGAGTTAGTAGGACAACAGAAAAAGAAAAGAAGGATATAAGTTCTACCATATGAGTCAGGAGCCTCTCTACCTAAGCTAGCTCATCTAGTGTTCAGATAGACATCACCAAATTGGAAGCATTCCAGCCTGACATTTATGTAAGACTGGAGGGCTTGTTTCTTCTCTGAGTTAACATTTTATTGTCTCATTTTCTATAGGACTCACTTGGATGTCTCACTCAAGGTAACAGAAACTCACTTCATGGTTTAATTTCTATTTTCAGTGTGTTTCATCTTTTTTTATTATTATCACTGCTACTATTAGTATTTCATTTTCCTAGTTTAACCAAGCTTTCTTTTCAACCCTTTAGACATGGCTACACTCGTGACCGAGTGCATGACCGGAGCTTGAAGAATATATATACTCCTCCTACCTTCCCCTCTAATAAAACTGCCACTGTGAAATCTGCGGGGGCCACCCCAGCTGAGCCTGAAGAGCTTGCAACTCCTATGGCCCAAGCACTCCCATCACCAGCCTCAACTGTAACCCCACCACCAACCCCAACTCACTCCCAGCCTTTAGCCCTTCCGTCCTTGGCCACAGAGGGGGCCGAATGTCTGAATGTCGATGACCAGGATGAAGGGAGCCCAGTCATGCAGGAGCCTGAGCAGGCAATTGGGGGCGGTAGTGGTGGTGGGGTTGGCAAGAAGGAGCAGCTGTCTGTGAAGAAGCTTCGAGTGGTACTGTTTGCCCTGTGCTGCAATACGGAACAGGCCGCCGAACACTTCCGAAATCCCCAGCGACGGATCCGGCGTTGGCTTCGGCGCTTCCAGGCCTCCCAGGGGGAGAATCTGGAGGGCAAATATCTGAGCTTAGAGGCAGAAGAGAAGCTGGCTGAGTGGGTGCTAACCCAGCGAGAGCAACAGCTACCTGTGAATGAGGAGACCTTGTTCCAGAAGGCCACCAAAATAGGACGTTCTTTGGAGGGGGGGTTTAAGATCTCTTACGAGTGGGCTGTGCGTTTCATGCTCCGGCACCACCTGACTCCCCACGCCCGGCGCGCCGTGGCCCACACCCTACCTAAGGATGTGGCGGAGAATGCAGGACTCTTCATTGAATTCGTACAGCGACAGATTCACAACCAGGACTTACCCTTGTCCATGATTGTGGCGATTGATGAGATCTCCTTGTTTCTAGATACGGAGGTGCTGAGCAGCGATGACCGTAAGGAGAATGCCCTGCAGACAGTGGGCACAGGGGAACCGTGGTGTGATGTGGTGCTGGCCATTCTGGCAGATGGCACTGTCCTCCCCACCCTGGTTTTCTACCGAGGACAAATGGATCAGCCTGCTAATGTGCCAGACTCTATCTTGCTAGAAGCGAAGGAGAGTGGCTACAGTGATGATGAGATCATGGAGCTGTGGTCCGCCCGAGTGTGGCAGAAGCACACCGCGTGCCAGCGCAGTAAAGGCATGCTTGTGATGGACTGTCATCGCACTCATTTGTCAGAAGAGGTGCTGGCTATGCTTAGTGCCTCTAGCACTTTGCCTGCAGTGGTCCCCGCAGGCTGTAGCTCCAAAATCCAGCCGTTAGATGTATGCATCAAACGAACTGTCAAGAACTTCCTACACAAAAAGTGGAAGGAGCAGGCTCGGGAAATGGCAGATACTGCATGTGATTCTGACGTCCTGCTTCAGCTCGTGCTGGTCTGGCTGGCTGAGGTGCTGGGCGTCATTGGGGACTGTCCAGAGCTGGTGCAGCGGTCCTTCCTTGTGGCGAGTGTTCTGCCTGGCCCTGATGGCAACATTAACTCACCCACGAGAAATGCTGACATGCAGGAGGAGCTCATTGCCTCCCTCGAGGAGCAGCTGAAGCTGAGTGGGGAACAGTCTGAGGAGCCCTCAGCTTCCACTCCCCGACCCAGGTCATCTCCTGAAGAGACAATTGAGCCTGAAAGCCTTCACCAGCTCTTTGAGGGTGAAAGTGAGACCGAGTCCTTTTATGGCTTTGAAGAAGCTGACCTAGATCTGATGGAGATTTGAGTGTTAGCATCACGAGAGGGTGTGGAGTGGGGGTGGGAAAGTGTGAAGGGGGGGTAGAGGGACTTAGGGAAAGGGGGATATGCGAGGTCGGGTATTTGGTTTATATTTTTTAATTTTTTGCCACCACTCCCCCCAGTGTTGACTCTCATTCCCTGTGGATTTGTGGATTATTAGGAATACCAGTAGTGATCTCGTCTGAGCCAAGGAGCTGGCCCATTGGTCATTCACTTCTGCTAAAAACAGGTTTTCGTGACTTTTTTTTTTTTTTTTTTTAATTTAAATCACCGTGTTTGGTATTTTTCTGACAAAATCAAGAAAAAGAAAAAAAATTCTTCGTGGACGAATGTTAAATTTTTTGTTTCCCCCTTTACCTCAACTGTATCATAGTACATCTGGATTTTTTTGTTTGTTTTACTGTGTGGCAATGTCTTTGGGCATGATGCTATCCAACCATTGTCAATGTGAGAACATTTCTGAAGATGGGAAAGACAAAAATATGTAGCTCACAAACTGGTTTATTATATATATGGATAAAAAAAACTTTTTTCATTGTGGTCTTAACACTTTTATATAAAAATGAAAATGGAAAAAAAAAAATCCCACTGAACTCTCTCTTCCTTCTCCTTTGTTTCCTTCCCTCTCCAGAGATGTTGGTTTCTACAGCAACTCTGAGATATAAAATTGTGGCTTTAAAAATGCATGAAACCACCTCTCATCCAGAATGATGAATTAGATTTGTTTTTCCTCACTACCCTCCCTCCAACAAAAACATGACAAAACCAATATTCTTTGCACTTGGGATCCTTAGCCCCTTTTCCCATGCTCACACCATCACTCTGGACAAAGGATCATACATGTGTGGTTAGCAAGCAAGAGGTACTGAGGTGATTACAGTGTTAGGGTGGAAGCCATTCCCAGTGTATGGGTCTTCATCATGTTAAGTGGACAGTATGCCTGTTCAAGAGATCAAATGTCCTACAGCCAGGAGCTAATTGTGTAAGAAGTTAAGTGTTGAACTTTAAAAACAAGACAGACCACTTGAAATCCTGCTTACCCTGTGGCTTTCCTTATTTCTCTTAATGCTTAGAGAAGATTGTGACCTGAAGAAGAAACACAGGGGTGTGCACAGAGAAAAAGACATGAATCTTTATTTTTCACTGCCAGCTTCAAGGAAAGAAAATTTTTCTACAGTTTGCATGAGGGATTTTTTTTAACTGTATGTACTCATGGTTATAAACTGAAATGTACTGTATCATACAGAGAAAAGGAACAAAAACCCAAGTCCAGCTTTCCCACAGCTACACCTTGTGTCCATCCCAAGGCCTTCAGCAACACGTCCCTCCTGGGAGTCAAGGAGGCAGCCTGCATAGGCTTGTAAATGGTTCATCTTTAAAATGTACATAAATGGAACATTTAATAAAATGAGGGGAAATGGATTTATAAACAATGTGGTTTTTTTCTAGGTAACCCTATTTTAGTAGGCTTTTCACAGACTGGGACATGCTCAAGATGTGATGGGCCTGGTGGTACGGGTGTGACATTTGTTACCACCTGTTTCTCCTCACCTCCATTTTTTTGGTTTTTTAACCCCCAGCACACTATAATATAGTGAACTGGAGTGATCCTGCCCATAAACAGCTTGGCCAACTTCATGAACCCATGGCATCTGAAAAGTGAACTGAGGATCCATCTTCTCTTGGGCTTCTCTTCCCCAGCTTTTTGCCTGATGCCATTTTGACAGTATGGACTTTGAAGTCAACCCTTTGCCTTTGAGAAAGTTCAAGAACTATGGTCAACTATCTACAATGACCTAATCCTCCTCTTTGGTAGTCTCCACAGCAGCTCCAGCCTCAGCAGAGCTGGGTTCCTGGCCTCTGCATACTGTATGACTTTACTGGTGGGTAATTTTTTTTAAGACCAACAGTGGATCAGCTGGGTTTTGGCCAGGAAGTTATCTTTGTGGATTCCGCCCGCATGGCTTAGTAGTAGAAGGAAGTTTTTTTGTTTTGTTTTTTTTATAATTCAGTTTAATCAATAAACAAGTATTTATTGACTACTTTCTGTGTTGAGACTGAATATGTGAAAGACTGAAATAGAAAACTCATTGTTTCCTTTTACTTTTCCATTTACTAGTTTGTTGTAACATGGATGATAAAATGGAGGGATATTTTGATCTCCCCCTCAGCTCTCACCTCACTGAACTTCTGCAGTAATTTCAGTTTGCTGCCTATACTATTTTCTCAAAGCGGTTTAGAGAGGATGTGCATCAGGTTCACCTAGAGTGTTCATTTTTAAAATTCAGGTTTAACACCATTTGGGGAGAATTTGGCTAACACCCCAAAGGATTTGACTCACAGCTAAACTTAGGACTTTTAAATGAACACATAATTTTGAGAGACTTTATGGTACTAGATTTGAACAACAAACATTTAAGTTAAATGTTCAAGATACTTCGTATTCCGTCTCTTAAGGGTGAAGAGGGTGGCATGGGTGAGAGATTGAAGCTGTCAGGTCCTGCTTAGGAATCACCTTACCCACAGCAGCTTTATTAGATGCTACTTTTTTATCTCTGAAATGGTGTTTTAACTAAAATCACATTTGCAGCCAACATTAAACCAGATCTTTAAGAATCTAGCACATGGATGGATATGTTGAAGAAAAATGTTAAGCATTTTGTTACTCCACAAAGATTAAGCCTGGACTCTACACAAAACTTTTCTAGTACAGGCCCAAATGAAGACAGTGGTGGATCTCCTGTACTGTCATGCAGAAAATCCTGTATTTGCTATAAGAACCAAGAGCCAAGGGTTCTAAGAGCAGGGAGGGAGATGGCATGTGGCAGTACTTCACACCTTCGCTCCAGGTGTGACCTAGTCAGACAGTAAAACCACTCAGCAAGCATTTCAAAGGATTTATTTATTTTACAATAGAAAAGTATCTTTGAACAAGCCAAGTTCAAAGTTAGAAGGGTACAACTGCAATTCTGGATAATGCATCTGTATTTCATTCAAAACCACTGAAAAGGAAGAGAGCATAATAAAATTGTGAAGCCATCAGGGAGGAATTAATTCCTAAAAGCAATTCTATCCTCCTACCAAAACCCTCTCCACCCAAAGAATTCTTTTGGTTGATGAGCTCCAGAAAAACCCAGCTTAGTGCCAGCCAAGGGGCCTCCCAACTGTTCTACCACTTATTTTAATTTCAATCACCTGATCATGTGAGCAATCTCCCAGTTAGTCTCTGCGGACAGTGGTCCCTCGATTTCAACACCTTTTTCACTGACAGTGGCAATTTGAAACTGAAAGAAAGCAGAGCTCCCAATGAAAATGCCCACCCCCACCTCCATGAAGAAGTCCCAGAGGGCTGCTCAAAGATCAAGTAGGGGATCTTCCCCTAATCTGAAATTTGGCAATCAGTTCTTCAAAAGCAAAGACCCAGGTACTGCAACTATCAAGAGCCCACCAGTTAGAGTCCCCTCATTTTTATTACTCATATCCCTCCTCACCCGGTTATAAGAGCGGGCATCTCGATAATACAACACTCGCATGCAGCGTTCCACTAGCTCTCGGGCCTCACTCTGGCTCAGGACTGGCTGCTTTTCCAGAACTTCTCGTAGCAGAGGCTAGGGAAATAGGAAAAACATGGGAGATACCAGGGGCTGAATACCCGTTGGTCCCAAATCAACAGCATAAATGATTTAAAAAAAAAGGACAGTCCACCTACAGTCTCACCAGAATGAATTCTGCTTACCTGTGCTAACACTGACTTAAAGGGTAAATTCTAGGGCATCCCTCTTTGCACATGTCTACTAAATATCTGACATACCATTTTGTCTCTGGAATGCAAGTGCCAACACATATAGCCTCCAGACTACGAAGAAAGCCATCTGCCCAGCAGTAGGGATCCTAGCCTACTCCTCATGTTGCAATTTCAAGGGAATAACAAGCAGACAACAACTAATACCCAGTGCCTTGTCGTCCCTCCCCTCACACACCTACCTGAGCCAAGTATGCACCATAACCAGTGGCCAGTGAAGGGGCTTCATAAGCTACACCAAGCATGTCCACATAACCGAGGAAGCTAACAGGACACAAGAGGTCAAAGAATTCATTTCATCTTAGGTTTTCTTAGGTATCTTGGCTGAAAGGTGGGCCATGGGGTCTGAGAAGTGGCACCACTCAGAAGGAAGAGATACAATACTACACGGACACTAGAGGCTGGGTAGTCAGGGAAATTAAGTTATTTCAAGTCAACCTCTCTCCATCAGCATAGCCTCCAATGACCATGGTGTTCCACAGGGGGTTCATCTTGGAGCGGCGGCTGTACATGGCCCTGGTCAGCCATGAATGAATAGCTCTAGGACTATAGCTGTGTCCATCTCCCAACAGTTCCTCATCAATCCTTAAAAGGAATTGGTTATGAGAAAAGGGAAAGAATGGAAGTCAGGAATTCCATCCACCCTCCCCCCCTCGGCACCAAAAGAAGTTACCACAATCTTCCCCATTTTACAACCCCTAATGCTTTAAACTATGTACTGCAAACTCTCTCCCCCCCCCCCCCCGCAAAATTTTGCTGTCCTCTGCTGCAGCCTCAAACTCCTCCACTCTAGAACTTATAAGGGGATTAAAAAAAAAAAAACAACCCAAATAGTGAATTCGTCTCCCCACCTGGGATCTACTCCCTATTCTTCAGATAACTTACACCATCTGGCCGAGAACTTGCTTCAAATACTGGAAATCTGCATAGTCTCCGGAAGCACCCAGCATGGTGCTGTCGTTGACTCGCATAATGCGAGAGAGGTTGCGGAAACGAGCCAAGGAGCCGTAGGAGCCCAGCATGTCTGCTGCAATCACCACTCCACCCTCAAACTTAACGCCCAAGACTGAGGTCCCGGTCACCATGGGGTTCCTAGAGAGAGAGAGAGAGTTCTGGCGAGGGTAGAGGCACGAGGTAGAGGGAAGAGCCTCAGGTCCCTTCCACACTGAGTTCCGCTTCTGATTTTCTATGTGTCCTTTCATTCTCCTGGACTCTCGGCCCCGGGGTCCCCGCCTCGCCTTCCCCGGTTTCCTCAGAACCGGCCGGCCCGACCAGGCCTCACCGTCCGCACAGGCTAAGACGCCGAAAACTCACTGCGTGCGCGTAATCGGACCCCCGTAGGGCAATGATGCCGGCTCCATGGAGGCACCAGGAGTAGGCGGGATGTGGTAAAACTGCCCCGGGGCCGGACCCCCGGCCCAAAGTCTGGACCGCGACTCCAAAAACGCTTCCATCTTAGTCACGGTGGCAGAAGAAATGACAGCGCCTGCGCCAACGGAAACGGAAGTAACCCTTCGGTGGCCACACCTTCTTCCTGCCAGCCGCTTCCAGCAGCCATGTTGATGAAGTCACAGCTGTCCGTAAGCATCCTCCTGGTTGGTGGCAAAGACCCAGAGAGCTGGATTTGTCTGACCTCACAGAGCTTCGCCGCATCGCAGTAGAGTAAGGGGAGGTTGGTTGGGAGGTAGGTATGAGGAGCTACTTAAAGACACTTGAGGGGGCAGAAATTCTCGTGTCCTTTTTTGGATCTTTATTAAAAAGCCCCACATGAAGCCAGCCCTGAATGAGGATCTCTTCTCAGAGGAGCCTTGTGTGGACCCATTTTATAAATAAGGCTTGTGGCGTATTTACCTGGCCACAGAGCAAGTGAAGTTAGATCTGAGTCTTCAAGCTCAAATTTAAAAAGGAATCATATAGGGACAATCCGTTAAGCATCTACCTTCAGCGCAGATCATGAGGTCCTGGGATCAAGTTCTGCATTGGGCTCCTTGCTCAGCAGGGAGCCTGCTTACCCATGTGCCTGCTGCTCCTCGTGCTTGTTCTCTCTCTGATAAATGAACAAAAATCTTAAAAAAAAAAAAAAGTCATATAGATGTGCATGCCCTGGGGTATATGATATCACAGATGAATTACTCACTCTTTGGGACCGTGGACAGATGTATGAAGGTTTCCTTATTGTCAAATGCTCTTACCGCCCCCCTCCCTTTAAGCAGCAGAAAAATTCCATTGACTGTGGGTGTGAAACTAAATTCCGGTGTTGCCTTTCCAGTGTGGTTCTGTATCAGGAGCTGGAAGCAGTGTCTAGAATCAGACTGGTGAATCTAAAATCACTGCTTTGCCACTCCTCCCTACACAACTTGAATTTAAAATTTTTCGCAGTGGGAAACCAAATCAATTTTGTTTTTAAAATTCAGTGAGTGGGGTGCCTGGGTAGCTCAGTCCCTTGAGCCTGGGACTCCTGATTTCAGCTTAGGTGGGGATCTCCCGGTGGTGGGTTCCAGTCATGCTTGGGCACTGCGCTCTCTGTTCAGCATGGTGTCCACTTCTCTCCCTCTCTCTGCCCTTTCCCCACTCATGCACATGCTCTCTCTCTCACTTGCTCTCTCCCTCTCTCTCAGATAGGTAAATCCTTGAAAATAAAATAAGATTCCCTGAGTCAATTTGAACCAAAGCAATGCATGAAATTTTAACCTAATTAAGTAACAAAATATCTTATTAGGTCATGAAACCCTGGAAAAGGCAGGGCCAGGATCTTGTGTTAGACGCACCCAACTGACACCCTTTGTATCACCTTTTGATCCTGAAAAATATACTTTCCTTTCTAATAAGTAGCCACCTCCTCCCCAACCCCTATATTTCAGGTGACTCTTAGACCACTCAGAGTTTTACTTGGACAAATAGCAGGCACTTAGTGGGATGATGGCTTGCTGGGATTCCTCAGAAACTACAAGAATACCTTCTTATTTGTAGCTGCCAGAGACTTGATCATCTGAACTTTAAATCAGTCAATCAGCAATTAACTGGGTATGTCCCTGTTTAGAAGTGACTTCCTGGCTTGCTGGTTTTGGTCTCACTCCTTTTTAGGTCACCAGAATAAAGCTCTTATTGGGTCAGTACCAGTTCCAGAGGTTAGGCAGGTCTAAATGAAGAAAAGTGACAGGGTCTAGAATCATCCAGCCTGTGAGTGGAATGGCTTTCAAACCACCAACATTTGATGATGCAGTATTCAAAAGAAAGTAACTAGCATGTCTTTTCTTTTTTTTTTTTTTTAAGATTTTATTTATTTATTTGTCAGAGAGAGAGGGAGAGAGAGTGAATGAGCATAGGCAGACAGAGTGGCAGGCAGAGGCAGAGGGAGAAACAGGCTCCCTGCCGAGCAAGGAGCCCGATTCGGGACTCGATCCCAGGATGCTGGGATCATGACCTGAGCCGAAGGCAGCTGCTTAACCAACTGAGCCACCCAGGGGTCCATAGCATGTCTTTTCTAATGAGGCGAAAACGAGATGTAAATTAAACTGAAACATGGGGAATCAGGAAGTTTCTTCCTCCTCTTTTTAAAGCAGTCTGGTATTATCCGGGGAAAAGTTTTTTTTTTTTAAGAGAAGGAGGAGGGAGAGACGGAGAGACAGAGAATCTTAAGCAGGTTTCATGCCCAGGATGGAGCGAGACATGGGACTTGATCTCACTACACGGAGATCATGACCCAAGCCAAAATCAAGAGTCAGATGTTCGGGGCACCTGGGTGGCTCACTGGGTTAAAGCCTCTGCCTTCAGCTCAGGTCATGATCTCGGGGTCCTGGCATTGAGCCCCACATCAGGCTCTCTGCTCGGCGGGGAGCCTGCTTCCCTTTCCCTCTGCCTGCCTCTCTGCCTACATGTGATCTCTGGCTGTCAAATAAATTAAAAGAAAAAAGTCAGATGCTCAACCAACTAAACCACCCAGGTTGCCCTCTGGAAAATCTTTTGTAAAGTGTGCCTCATTTGCTATGGTTGGCTGTTACTTTAAGTTTAATTAACATCTAGCTCCCACCAAAGTTAAAGGTTGGTTTTTTTTTTTTAAAGATTTTGTTTATTTACTCATTTGAGAGAGATACAGAGAGCGAGCACAAGCAGGGGGAGGAGCAGAGGGAGAGGGAGAAGCAGACTCCCCACTGAGCTGGCAGCCCGACATGGGGCTCGATTCCAGGACCTGGAGATCATGACCTGAGCTGAAGGCGATGCTTAACCAGCTGAGCCACCCATGTGCCCCAAAGTTAAAGCTTTTAAGTCAGCAATCCCCAGACTGGTTCTGAAATTTGTCAGGATATCCTTGGGTATAGGGGATGTCCTGAAAGTCTCAGAAAATAAATAAAAATAGACTAAATTGGAAAATAATAACCATCATGACAATCACTTCAGAAACATGTTCACTACTTTCCTTTTTAGGAGAAATGGAATTTGAACCTTCAAAAGAGTTAAGAATCATTTCCTAACCTTTTCAGGGCCTAGCCGCAGAGCGTATAACAGAAAGATGAGAAAGAAAGAACTTCCAGCTTGTCCGTGGCTACACGCCTCTATGAGTCTTCCCTGAGGGTTTTGTCTTCTAGAATTCATTTCTACAGTATCTCTCTTACAGCATGTGTGGCACTGTCCAAAGACTCTCTCCTCCACCAAACAAAGTCTCACAAAGGTGGTAACTGAGATTGTCTTTCAACAGTGTCCATTGATGCACAGAAGTTTTTTGGTTTTTTTTTTAAAGATTTTATTTATTTATTTGACAGACAGAGATCACAAGTAGGCAGAGAGGCAGGCAGAGAGAGAGAGGAGGAAGCAGGCTCCCTGCCCAGCAGAGAGCCCAATGCGGGGCTCCATCCCAGGACCCTGGAATCATGACCTGAGCCGAAGGCAGAGGCTTAACCCACTGAGCCACCCAGGCGCCCGATGCACAGAAGTTTTTTGGTTTGTTTGTTTTTTTTAAGATTTTATTTATTTATGTGACAGACAGAGATCACTAGTAGGCAGAGAGGCAGGCAGAGAGGGAGGGAGAAGCAGGCTCTCCGCTGAGCAGAGTCCAATGCAGGGCTCGATCCCAGCACCCTGAGATCACAACCTGAGTCGAAGGCAGAGGCTCAACCCCCTGAGCCACCCAGGTGCCCCGATGCACAGAAGTTTTTAGTTTTGATTTAGCCTATTTATCAATTTCATCTTTTCTTGCCCATACTTTTGAGATCATAGCCAGGAAATTATCCCCAAACACAGTGTTATGAAGCTTTCCCCTGGTTTTCTTCTAGGAGTTTTATAGTTTTAATTCTTTTTTTTTTTTTTTAAGATTTTATTTATTTATTTGTTAGAGAGAGAGAGCCAGCGAGCACAGGCAGACAGACAGGCAGGCAGAGGCAGAGGGAGAAGCAGGCTCCCTGCCAAGCAAGGAGCCCGATGTGGGACTTGATCCCAGGACGCTGGGATCATGACCTGAGCTGAAGGCAGCTGCTTAACCAACCGAGCCACCCAGGCGTCCCTAATTCTTTTTTTTTTTAAAGATTTTATTTATTTATTTGACAGAGATCACAAGTAGGCAGAGAGGCAGACAGAGAGGAGGAAGCAGGCTCTCCGCTGAGCAGAGAGCCCGATGGGGGCTCGACCCCGGGACCCCGGGACCACGACCCGAGCCAAAGGCAGAGGCTTTAACCCACCAAGCCACCCAGGTGCCCCTTTAATTCTTTTTTTAAAAAAATTTATTGATTGATTTGAGAGAGAACAGGGGGAGGGGCAGAGGGAGAGGAAGAGAGAGAATCTCAAGCAGACTTCTCACTAACTGTGGAGCCTGACACAGGGCTCCATCCCAAAACCCTGAGATTGTGACCTGAGCTGAAATCAAGAATCGGATGCTTAACTGACTGAGCCACCCAAGTATCCCTAGTTTTAACTCTTATATTTAGAGTTCTTATCCAATTTTTTGAAATTTTATTTTTAAGTAATCTCTATACCTAATGTAGGGCTTAAACTCACAACCCCAAGATTGAGAGTCACATACTCAACCAGCTGAGCCAGGCTGGTGCCCCATGGATCTCTGGCTCATTTTGAGTTAAATTTTGTATATGGTATAATGTAAGAGTCCAACTTCATTCTTCTGCATGTGGAGATCCAGTTTTCCCAACATTATTTGTTGGAAAGAATGTCTTTTCCTCAGTGAATGGCCTTGATATTTCATGGAATTCATCGAATATATGTGTGAGGGTTTATTACTGGGTTCTCTGCTGTATAAGGAAGTATAAGACCCCCAACTTTATTCCTTTTTAAATATTTTGATAAAAGTATCTTTTAGAAAATTTTTTGTGGTGGCATTTTTCCCCTTTCATCTAGAAATCTAGGTTAGTAGTTCCTTTCTATTTTTTTTTTAAGATTTTATTTATTTATTTGACAGAGAGAGAAACGGTGAGAGAGAGAACACAAGCTGGGGGAGAGGGAGTGGGAGAAGCAGACTTCCCGCTTAGCAGGGAGCCCAATGTGGGGCTGGATTCCAGGACCCTGGGATTGTGACCTGGGCTGAAGGCAGGCACTTAACTGAGCCACCCAAGCGCCCCAGCAGTTGTTTTGGAACTTTAATGATGTCACTTCATTGTCACTGACCTCTGCTATTTTTGTTAGAAGTCACCTGTGTGCCATACTGTTGTTTGAAGATAATGTGGTTTTTTTCTTCTGACTTATTTTAAGATGTTCAGCAATGTCTTTGATGTTCATTAGTGTTAGGAGGATATACCTTGGCATGATTTTATTTGTATTTATCTTCCTCGGGTTTGGTGAGCTTCTTGAATCTGTGGGTTGGTATCTTTCATTAATTCTCAAAAATTCTCAGCCATTATCTCTTTGAATATTGCTTTTGCTCAACAGTATCTTTTCTCTCCTTGGACTCCAAATATGCTATTTATTTGAGCATGTCCTCATGCTTCAGAATTTTTGTTTTCCATTCTTTTTGATCTCGACACTTGAGCTTGACTATTTTTCTATTGACCTGTCTTCCAATTTACTAATCCTATGCTCTACTGTGTCCAGTTGCTGTAACACTCTTACACTGGATTCTTCATTTCAGATTTTGAATTTTTTTTTCAGTTCTAAAATGTCCATCTTTTTTTATAGATTCAAATTCTCTGTTTAAGTTCTCTGTATTTTCTTCTAGATGTCCATGATTTTCACTGTTTTCCTTAACATGTTAGTCATAGTTATTTTTACATTCTTGTATGATGACTCTAATATCTGGACCATCTGTGGGTTTTCTTCTATCTTTTTCTTTTCGTTTTGATCATGTTTCTTTTTTCTGTGCAAATAAAATAATTTTTTATTGTCTTCTAGAAATGATGAATAATTCTAGAGGCTCCATATCATGTTCTTTTCCACCAGAAAATGTTCTCCCTTTTTCCTTTCAGGCAGTTAGAGTGAGGTGCTGATCACCACAATCCAGTCAGGAATTAGGCGTTATGAGGTTTGGGTTGCTGTTTCAGTCTGTTCGCTCCTATTTTTCAGGCATGTTCCTCACAATCTTCTGATTGAATACTGGGCAGGTATTCATCTCCTTAGCCCTGAAATACTGAAGAAGATTAAGCTAGATCTCCAGGTTCCTGCTCCATGCAGCTCAGAATCTGGCAGATATCTTGAAGAGGAGTCCAGTTGAGGTTCTTGTCCTTCCTCTGCCTGTGCAGGTCTTTGTTTCCTAACCAATAATGCCAGACTGGGAGATTTAGTATGCCATTTAGAAGCTTGTAGTCTGGCTCTCCAGCGTCCTGTACATTCCTAGAGTTCAGCAAATGTTCCATGAATAAACTGGCCACCTAAGTTTTCAGCTTGTCACTCCAGCTTTGAGTGACCACCAAAAACTGATGAGTTCTCTTCCCCAAGTGGAGGCATTCTACCTGGGTTAAGCTTTAGCCTCAGCCTGTGCTCAGCTTAACTCAGAAAGATTCTTCCATCGCTAGAATTTTACTTCACCTAGACCTCATTCCTTCCACAGCCCTTTGGTGCTTTTTAAGAAAAAATAAGGTTTTTGTAATTTATCTAGATTCTTCTTGCAGTAGAAGGACTGACCTGCCATGACCTTCAGCTTACCAGGTGCATTCATAGAGATGCTGTAATAAATAACCACAAATTTAATAGCTTAAAACAGCAGGAATTTATCCTTGCACAGTTCTAGAAGCCAGAAGTCTGAAGTTGAGGCATCAGCAAGACCACACACACACACACACACACATTTCCTTGCTTTGTGGGTATATCACTTTCTCTCTCTGTCTTCACATCACGTTCTCCTCTGGGTCAAATACCCCTCTATCTTTCTTTTATAAGGACACTTATGATTGCATTGAGGGCCCACCCAGATAATCCATTATAATCTCTTCATTTAAAGAACCTTCATTTTATTTTATTTTTTTTTAATATTTTATTTATTTATTTTTGAGAGAGAGAGAGAGAAAGTGTGAGCTCAGGCAGACAGAGGCAGAGGGAGAAGCAGGCTCCCTGCCGAGCAAGGAGCCCGATGTGGGACTCGATCCCAGGACCTGGGATTATGACCTGAGCCAAAGGCAGCCGCTTAACCAACTGAGCTACCCAGGCGTCCCATTTTTTTTAAAGATTTTATTTATTTATTTGTCAGAGAGAGAGAAAGCACAAGCACAGGAGGCAGCAAGCAGAGGGAGAAGCAGGCTCCCTACTGTGGAGGGAGCCTGATTTGGGACTCGATCCCAGAACCCTGGGATCACGACCCAAGTCAAAGCCAGACACTTACCAACTGAGCCACTCAGACGTCCCTAAAGAGCCTTCATTTAATGACATCTGCAAACACCCTTTTTCAAAATAGGGTAACATTTACAAGTTGTAGGGATTAGGGTGTAAATCTGTCTTCAGCCATTATCAACCAGCCACATATGGAATCAGAAGTGCATCTGGTTTTTTTACTTTTATCATTGAAAAATAAAATATAGAAGATCATCAAAGCAAATATATGACTTGATGAATTACTATAAGGCACACACCCTTGGGATCCCTGGGTGGCTCAGTCAGTGGTTAAGCATCTGCCTTCAATTCAGGTCATGATCTTAGGGTCCTGGGATCAAGTCCCACATTGGGCTCCCTGCTCATGCTCAGCCGGAAGTCTGCTTCTCCCTCTGCCTGCTGCTGCCCCTGCTTATGATCTTGCTCTCTCTCTCTCTCTGACACTATAATAAAATCTTGTAAAAAAGGCAAACACCCTTGAACTACCATCTAGATCAAGAAATGGAACCCTTGGGGCGCTTGGGTGGCTCAGTAGCTTAATCCTCTGGCTTGGGCTCAGGTCATGATCTCAGGGTCCTGGGTTGGACCCTGCATCAGACTCTCTGCTTAGCAGAGAGCCTGCTTCCCCCTCTCTCTCTGCCTGCCTCTCTGCCTACTTGTGATCTCTCTCTCTGTCAAATAAATAAATAAATAAAATATTCAATTAAAAAAAAAGAAAGAAATGGAACCTCTCCAGCTACCCCACCCAGTCCCAATCGCCATTCTCTCCCTCCCCTAAAAAGTAGCCACTATCCTGACTTTTATGATAATCACTCCCATGTATTCCTTTAATTTTATCAAGTAAGTATGCTTCCCAGGACAGTCCACTTCAATCTTTCCCACTTCTTTGATTTGATACATATTTTGAGGGTTTGTTTTGTTTTCAATCTTTAGCCCTCTTTTTTTTTAAGATTTTTATTTATATGATAGAGATCACAAGTAGGCAGAGAAGCAGGCAGAGAGAGAGGAAGCGAAGCAGGCTCCCCGCTGAGCAGAGAGCCTAATGTGGGGCTCGATCCCAGGACCCTGTGACCATGACCCGAGCTGAAGGCAGAGGCTTTAACCCACTGAGCCACCCAATCTTTAGCCCTTTTTAATGGCATGTTATTCTTCTCAGTATTATTATATACAAATCAACAGTCTTTTCATTTCATCTTGCCTTTTAGGGATAGTTAGGAATAAGAATAAACCACTTATTATTTCCATTCTAAATTCTGTGAATTATTATTTTTTGATGACCCTTTGACAGTTGGTTGGAATGTGTCCAGTTGGGTAAAATAGTGAAGATATGCTAAAAGTGCTTTAGTTATAACTACTTAAAATTTTAAATTTTAAATTTAAATTTTAAAATTTAATTTAATTTAATTAATAAATTTAATAAATCAATTAATTTATAAAATTATTTATAAATAATATATTATAATATATTATACATTATAT
>ML098570.1:5335-28057 GCA_003697995.1 Taxidea taxus jeffersonii
GCCCGCCCGCCCGCCTGCCCTCCCGCCGCCGGCCCCGCCGCCCGCTGCCCCCCGCGCACGCCGGCCGCCCGAACATTCGGCCCGGGGGCTGAAAACACGTTAAAAAAATTTTTTTTAATTAAAAAAATTTTTTTTGCGCCAGTCAGCGCGGACGCCGCCGGGGGTGGAAACTCGCGGGGCTCGGGGTTCGCAGCGCCTCAGGCAGCCTGTGGGCCGGGGTTCCGGCGCGGGGCAGGGCTCCTGGCGCCCGAGAAGAGGCTCGCTCCGTGCGCAGTTCCCCCCACGGTCCCCCCTCATTTGCCTTTGTGTGGATCCTGACCCGCCGGCTCCCGGCCGCGGGGATCCGGCCACCGCGCGGGGTGGGGAGCTGCCGGAGGCGCTCTCCCCGCCGCGGCGCTGCCCCAGACTCACCCTCAGCGAGGCACAGAGTCGCCCAGTGCCCGTCTGGCTCTCACTTGCCCCGGCGCTGTCTCTATGGAGCTCAATGTACTGCAATGGCTGTGAGAGCGGGAGCCAGACGCAGCCTCCTCACTCTCTCCGCTCTGTAACATTACTCTCCAGCCAGCGCGGCTCCTATTGGCTACCGCCAACTCACGGGGCTCGCTCATTGGCCCGATACCTCCCATTGTCCTGACCAGAGCCCGTTTGCTATTGGCTGTCTCCGGGGACACGTCATCAAGGATTGAAACAGCGCGCAAATCTGAATGTGTGTGTATGCCGGGCAAAGAGGCTGAGGCGGGAGAGGCAGAGGCAGAGGCAGCAGCTGCTACGGGAAAGCAGAGCTCTATGGTGTATGTGTGCATGTGTCTAACCCAAGCCAGCCCCACACCCGAGCGGCCGCCAGAGCGAAAAGGGCCTGACTTTTCCACAAGTGTCTCCAACTCCTCAGGCAAAAGAGACACTCACAGGCCTCCCCCCCCCTTCTTACCCCAAACTCACTTCCAAAGCCGTTGAGATAAGAGACCCCAGAATTTTAACAGACCTTCAAAAGTGAGGGTGACAGTATGAGATCACGTCCCCTGAAAACTGGGGTATCGGCTAGTGCGGAGGGGCGAAGGCAGCCAAGATTCGAGCCCCTCAACAGCATACGGTTGCATTACACTTTAGATCCCTGGAAAGGCAGGGCTTTTCCTATAACAAAGTGACACGATCCAGTCAGCCGGTTTTAAAATACCCCTTTTCTGGACTCATAACCCGTAACGTCAAGCTTGCTGAGCAGCTGAAATCTTGACTCACTGAACAGGCATTCAGTTTCACTCTTTTTCTTGGTTTGATCGAGTTTCACAGCATGTCTAGAACTTTTTATTTAAATACAAAGCACTGTCTTAACTTCCTGGAAATCAAATAATTATTCCATGTAATTAAAGCACAGCTACTTCGTCTTGATATGGGGTACTCTAGCAGGAAATGTTTGTGAGGGCCTGCTAGAATTAGCAAATTCATTAGAGACCACATTTTTAACTGTTTGGCTATTTTATTTGACTTGGTGTGGATTACTGTTATAATCAAACGAATCCTTGTGATGCTATCTCTCCCTCCCATCACACCACTTAGTGCATCCATGTAACTGCTCTAGGATTACAGCAGTTGTAGGTATATTGTTACCCCGAGGATTAGATGCAGGCAGAGACTGCATATGCCCAAATCCACAGGCTGTGGTTTCTCTAACTCACCAAGCTGGCTGGTATTAATAGGCATACTTATTATGTCTGTAAAGAAAATGTACTAGCTATAATGGCCAGTTCTGAAGACTAGAGCTCTATCAGTCTTTTATGAACCTATTATCTATTCGTCCTTAGCCTAAGCAGACCACACCCCTATTCAGTTATAACAGACTTCCCCTTTTTCACTCTCTCCTGGTGTGTTTATACACTTCTAAATCCACCAGCCAATTCCTCCCAATGCAATAGATCAAAGCTAAAATAAATCATTTTATTATGTTAATTTCATTTCATATAGCCACTCCAAGCATCCATAACCTAATATATTTGCTCCCATTTATTAAGCTGTTCGCGAATAGGCTTAGATAACCTTTCCTGACCTATGGTTTTAATGCTTACTTCTTTAAAAAAAAAAAATACATGACTGGTCTCAGGGATTATTGTCTTGTTGAATGGACAGTGCATGACACCTGCATGTGAAAATGAGTATAATATTAAAGAATATATAAACTAGTATAACGTACATGCAGTAGTTAAAAAGTAAACATCTAAAGTTAACTTTTCTACTGTTATTTTCACACATATTTACTCTTGTCTACTTCCTCTGAATCAAATTTTGCTCTCTATTCAAATCTAGACATTTACTTTAATTCTGCTTTACATTCTCAGTGCCTATATTGTAAAATAGTCATAAAAATTGTTGACATTTTAAATGGCATCCACGATATTGAAATTTGGCTATTATTTGAAGATATAGCATCATCAATATTTTTCAGGAGCAATGTTGGATTTACCCTGTCCCAACCACACACTTTTACCAGTTTTCTAAAACAGCTTACTCCTGCCAGGCTAAGTTCATGGTCACAGAACTACAGGAAAGCAATGGGCCCACACAGGTTTCCACTTAAGCAGAGTGGTATAGTGAGTAATAGGCACTGGATTTAAATAGACCTGAGTTCAAATCCCAGCTATGCTACTCAGCTGTGTAATTCTAGGTTTTTTAACCACTTTGTGCTTCAAGTCTCTCAACTATAAAATGGAGGTGATTACTGGGTTGTTGTAAAGATTAAACTTTTTTTTCAAAGGTTTCAATGTCGTGTTGATCCCTTCAAACCCATGACTTAGAAAAACATCAAGTGCAATTAAACTTGAGTTTTTCTTGATTATTTTAATTTTATATGAGGGCAGTGGTTGCAAATCTAATTAAGCTTTTTTTTTTTTTTAAAGACTCAACACTAATTTTCATTCATTCTAGTCATGATGCCTTTATATACTCCCAAGTGTAACAGAGGCCACGTCGGAGAGAAGAATATAAAAAGCTCCACTTAGGCACAACATTTCTCATATTTGTTTTTCCACAACTTAGGGAGGGTAAAGCATAAAAAGGAAGGGAACTTTTAAATAAACCCTACAAACTTCTAGCTCTGGTTCTGCAACCTTGATGTTCACTTATGATGTTAGACTCCTTCCTTCTTCAACATAAGTCATTGGCCAGAAATTAGCATATATTTTACTTTAGAGTTATTGGGTATTTTATTCTAAATTACAAAGATAACTAATTCAAAAATCCTGAACACTCTCTCCCTACCTGATTTAGCTGATTGATTTACAGATTTTCATTAATATAGTTTACATCCTTCCTGAAGCCTGCCTTGATCTCCTGTAGGACAGATGAAATGCTTCTTTTCTGTGATCCCATACTATTCTGTACATTAATTACCGTGCTCACAAGTGTACTATCCCATTCTGTGTCTGCTTGTCCTACTGTACTGCATCCCTTAAAAGCAGGGACCCTAGCTTATCTTTGTATCCCAAGCACCTAGCAGGGTGCCTGGCATCTAGCAAGCACTAAATAAAGTCTGTTGAATAAATGAAGTAACAGCTGAAAGAGTACTTACTGCAAATTATTGTTTTAATCTTCCTCTTCCATCTTTGGAGATGAGCATTTGGGTCTCTCTAAATCAGAAGGCAGGAAAATGGAATAGTAAGTAATAAGGAAATGTTAGGATACTAAGATGAGGATAGGTGCCAATTGCATCTTATTCTTATACCTTAAAAGGGGGAAGGAGAGGTTGGGGGACTGGAGAGGATCTTGAATTTAGGCAAACGCATACATTTTTAGCATTTATAGCAGTTTTCAACTAGGCCAAGGTCATTCCTTGCTGGATACCGTGAACTATGGCAAGCCAAATAAGAATTTATCGCAGAAAACTGCAAGAATGTCTACCCAAAGGTTGCTTCTAACAGGCCTTTGAAGCTTAACTCTGATGTAAATATATATATAAAAATATATATGATATATAATAATATATTATTTTACATATTGCAATTTATAATATATTTATATCATTATTATTCTTATATATAAACATATATTTTATTATATATTTATATATAAATATTTTATTATATATTATATAATTATATATATTTATAAATATATAAATATATATGTAAAATAATATATAAATATATTATAAATTTATACAAATATATACATATATACATACGTATATATATAATGCAGATGAGGCTGCTAAGTCTTTGGCTGAAGGATACTGATTCCTTCCCAATGCAATGAGTCCTAAAGTCAAGCTATGTGAATTCTCTTGTCTCTCCTTCTTGAAAAGGGTCAGGTTCTGAAAAAGAGTAGAAATAGTAAACCAGGGACGCCTGGGTGGCTCAGTTGGTTAAGCGGCTGCCTTCGGCTCAGGTCATGATCCCAGCATTCTGGGATCGAGTCCCACATAGGCTCCTTGCTCCGCAGGGAGCCTGCTTCTCCCTCTGCCTCGGCCTGCCTCTCTGTCTGCCTGTGCTTGCTCTCTCTCTCTCTAACAAATAAATAAATAAAAATCTTAAAAAAAAAAAAAAAAGAAATAGTAAACCAAAATGTCTGATGAGGTCAACCATACTATGGATCATACATACTTAAAGCCTTTTTCCCCCCCCAGGGGTGCTACAAATAAAGGAGAGAGGAATTCAGGAAAAGAAGAGATAGGTTTGTGAAGTCTGGACCACAAGCTAGGACACTGAGTTCCAAGCCTCCCAATACCCCACACAGGGACTTCTAGGTAGCCCCTAAGGTCTCTGCTCCATTTCCGCAACTCTTGGGACTAGTGATACCTTATCTAAGCTGAAAGGGTGTTACAGGTTAGGCACAAAGCAAGACCAGAGGTGGAGGGCAGAGAGGCGGTGTTGTATCTGTCAGGGTGCAGAGAAGGAGGACCTGGTCTGGAGTTGCTCAAGTGCTTCTGCCCCCAGCTAGAGTTTTGTCTGAATGTGGCTTGCAGGTGGGCAAACAATGGCTTCAGCTGTGGGCTGCACTGAGGGCCGAGGCAGAGAAAACAGTCATGAAACTGATGTATACCAAAAATATCTCTAGAACGGAATATTTCACTGGTGAATAAGGAGGAGATATCATATCTTTTCTTAATAAATTCTCTGCCTAAAAATAAAAATAAAAATAAAAATAAATAAATAAATTCTCTGCCTAGTGAAAGGATGGTATACCTGAGGAGGGGAAAACTTACTAGTAAAACTTTATATGAAACGAAGATCTAAGTTCAAAAAAGATCACTATTGGAGATCTTGACCTCAAGAAACACATCCACAGACCAACTTCAGCTACTGTATTGAAAGCATCATAAACCTTAAGAATAAATGTTTTAGCACACCTACGAGGTTGGCTATAAGCAAAAAGAGGGATGACAGCAAGTGTGGGTGAGGATGTGGGGAAATTGGAAACATCATATATGGCTGGGGTGAGCGTGTAAGATGGTGTGGCTGCCTCAGAAAACAGTCTGACAGGCCTTTCAAAAGTTAAACACAGAATTACCACATGACCAAGCAATCCCCACTCCTAGGTATGTATCCAAGAGAGACAAAAACATGTCCACACAAAAACTTGCATATGAACGTTCATAGCAGCCTTATTTGTAATAATCAAAAAGTGGAAACAACCAAATGCCCCTCAGTTGGTGAGTGGATAAATGAAATGCGGTCATCTATATGGCTCAATATTATCAGCAACAGAGGGGAACGAAGGACCGATTCATGCTACAACATGGAGGAACCTTGGAAACATGAGGCTAAGTGAAAAAAGCCAGTGACAAAAGGCCACATACTGTACAACTCCATTCACATGAAATATCCAGAATGCAGAAATTTTACAAAGATGGAAAGTAGATTAGTGGTAGCCAGGAGTTGGGAGTTGGAGGGAAGGGGAGTGACTGTTAATGGTTATGGGGACAAAAATGTTCTAAAATCAGATTATAGTAATGGACCGCATAACCCTGTGAATATACCAACAATCACTGAATCGTATGTGAGTTATAGCTCCATAAAGCTATTTTTTAAAAAAAGGAATAAATATTTTAGGAGTGGGTTTAGTTAACCAAACACAGAAGGCATGACAGAATACTACCTATTAGCTAATTTTGCCCGGTCTTTCCCTGCTGCTGCCCCCCACAACACCTTGTGAAAATGGTGGCCTTCCTCTTCAGTAGGTGGAAATTTCATCTATTATTGGAGTTACAGATTATGTGCTTACTGTGTATTTTTGCTACAAAATAATGTTAAGAGCACTTTCCAGGGGTACCTCGGGAGGTGTTTTTCTTGAGAACCTGGGGTGACTGAAGTGAGTCAGTTGAGCCGTAAAGGTTAGGTCAGAGGGCAAATTGGCTGGCCTCTGGCCTCATCAGATACACAGATGTTTCATTCTGCCAACACAGTGTTTATTAAGAGTTGGATTTTTTCCACATTGAAGAAATCCAGATATTTGGCTTCTTTTGTAAAATCAGAGATCTGATAAGCTTGCATCCACACTTCAACAGGGTGACAATCTTGCAACATGAATCATGGCTGCCTCCCTCGAAGGGGGTGTCCCTCCTGTGGTCGGGCCACAATCCCCACCACTACCTAAGCTTTCTACTTGACTTCTCCTCCACTCATGCTTCCTGCCTAGCCCGTGACCAGGCCTAGACACTTGAGCTTGCAAGTCCTGAGTTGGGTCCTTATTATTTTATGGCTAGGAGCTGTGATTCTGAAATTTTTTTGATCAACAGTTCCTTTCGTAGGAAACACTTATTATAACGACAGACAACAAAGGGAGCAGGAGACTGAAGTAGAGGGGTCCCTCCGGTGAGACACAGAACAATTTTTGGTGATGTTGTAGGTAGCATGTGTTCTTGCCGGGAATGAGGAGTCTGACTGTGCTGTATAGAAGAAAGACTAGAAAAATAAGCTTTATTTATCACATGTCTCCCGTGTGGGGAGCGCTATACATCCGTCATTTCATTTCACCCTCCACAGTGATCCTACAGGCCGTGATGCTTATTGCTTTTTTTACAAGTCATGACGAGGAGGTTCAGAGAGATTCCTTAAGTAGCCCGAGGTCACACAGCTAGTGAGGAAGAAACAATATTGACCCACTTCTGACCCTCAAGCTCGAGTTTTTCCATTAAGTCACATGACTTTCCAGTTATTAGCTTAGCTAATAAAATTTTTAAGGAGATCACATTTTCCCACTTAAGTATACCTCATAACCTCATGGGACTCCTGACCTGAGTTTACAGCCTTGGCTTTCAAGGTTTTTGAATAGGACCAATACAGTTTGTATATATAACATTTGAGAAAAGGTTTCATGAGACAAATACCTACCACTGCTGTGATAGAGTCTGATTTTGTTTCCCTAAAATCCTAAATTTACTTCCCGGCCCATCAAGGAGCCCCACAGTTGGTAAAACCCCGCATTAGAACTATAGTAAATGAGCCCCGTTTCCCATCAGGGGTACCAGCAGCTCTAGGTGACAAGTGCAGGTGCTGCAGGCCGACTGAACTGGGGCTGAAAGGAAGTGGGCAGATCAGGAGATTTGCCCAGCATCCACGACCTGCAGCCAGAGTCTCCTCCGCCCCCAGCACAGCAAACGAGTTTGGCACCAAGGCTGTGGGACTGTCCCAAGCCCAGAGAAAGACTCTGGGGACAAGAAAGGGGAGTGCTTTGCCCTGCCAGGGAGGCCCAAGACAAAAACTAGTGCTCCAGGCCAGAGGTCTCTGGGAAATGGCAAAGAAGATGCTTGCACATCATCAAACCCTAGAAGAGCCATCCTAGCAGCCTGGATAAATGTCATCCTCACCTGGGTGAGATTCCCCTACCTTGGATTTGCCTCTAATGACAGTCAGAGGCCAGAAGCACAGGAGTCCCTCTGCCAAGCAGGAGTTGGACTAGGCGAGAAGATGTCCCCAGGGAGCCAGGCCTTTTTTTTTTTTTTTAAGGTTATTTATTTACTTATTTGACAGGCAGAGATCACAAGCAGGCAGATAGGCAGGTGGAGAGAGAGAGAGAGAGAGAGAGGAGGAAGCAGGGTCCCCGCTGAGCAGAGAGCCCGATGTGGGGCTCGATCCCAGGACCCTGGGATCATGACCTGAGCTGAAGGCAGAGGCGTTTACCCACTGAGCCACCCAAGCGCTCCTTGTTTAAAAACACCAAGTGCCCAGAACGGCTTGTGGGGCTCGATAGATGGTGATTGCTGATCCATACCTGCAGCTCGTGAAGGTGTTAATGAAAAAGGAAAAGACTGACAAAAATACATGTATGTTTTTTCTGAAAGGCTGCTGTTGATCTTTGTTCTAAGGTTTTGTTTTGATTTGCAAGAATGGGGATAAGGAAGTAGGAAAGAGATAACCCAATTTAGCATATTCTAACGTAAGTACTACCAGGAAATTGATACCACATTCAGAAGTGGAACTGATTTGGAAACATTCATGGTTTACGACCAGTGATTTTGCTTCTAGGAAATATTTAGGAAATAATCAGAAAGAAGTAAAAAGTGCAAAGTTTGATTAAGAATAGACCTGCAACATTATCTACAATGTGGTAACAACCTACATACCCATGACAGGGGCTTGGTGAAATAAATTCTGGTCCACCCTTATGACAGATTACTATGATGCCACTCACTATCCAACTGTTATGAATACTAAATCAATGCCATGGAGAAATATTCATAATATCTTAGGAACGATCCCTGGTTTGGAAAAAAGTGTGTATGTAAATCCAAATGAGAACAGAAGGATATACTAAAAAATGTTAATAGTGTTTACTTCTGGTGAAAGGTTATCTTTGTTTCCTCCTTATTCCCTCCAGTATTTCCCCAGTTTTCTACAATCAATTTCTATATCTTCTGTAATTAGAAATAAAAGCCCCAGTTTTTTAAAAGAAGAAGTTTGCTAATAAAGGACTCAAAGATTCTGATCATTTTGAAAAATTCAGACCTCATTACTCTAGAAACACTTCCCTATAAGAAAATATACTCTATATATAATTATGTAGTGATATATATATATAATATACCACATATACTATATGTAATATATTATTATATATAAAATATACCATATATATTATATATATAGTATGTTGTACTGTATACATATAAGTCATTTGCATTTATCATAGCCTTGAAGTAAAGGCATCTCCACTGTTATCAAAAGAGGACCATCCTGATAATGCAAATCAGAATTAGGTAACAGGTGGAAAGAAAAGTTATCAGCATCTGCTTGAAACAGCTTTTACCTCTCATCTCTACTGATGTATCTTCTTTAGTGGATATTCCTTCTTTCCCCTTAAGTCAGTCGCCAGTCAGCTTTCTGCTTCTCTGCTTAGAGACCTAGGCAAACCCCGTAGTTTAGTCCTAAGCTCTATCTCTTTGTAAATGACCCTCAACTTCCCTTTCAGCCTAAGGCTCTCTCCTGGACCCCACCACTTACCAATTTCTCAAGTTCACCTATCTGTTCTCTAGAGTACACCTCTTTCAGATTTCCCCACTCACTCTGACTTCCCACTTTGGCTCCAACTCTGGGAATCTGTGATTCCCCCTGCTAGCTCTTTCCTCACATTAAATTCTATAATATCTATGTCACAATGCTTTAAATCATTTCTTCTTCTTCTTTTTTTTTTTTTTTTCATTTTTATCAGCTCCAAACCTTGTTCTGGCATTTGCTATTTTGTGGTGCAGAAAGGAGAGTTTGGAACCAGACCCTACAGTTTAAAATCCTGACCCCGGCACTAACTAGCTTAGGTTAGCTTAGGTCACCTTGGACCAGGTGAATTAACCTCTCTGAGCCTCAACACTCCTGTAAGATGGATAATACTCCCCTTTCCAAAGTTTGAATTAACTCATGTACAGAAAGAGTTGAGCCTAGTATGTAAATTGCTTAGAAAACTATAGATGATCGACAGATGTTGGCTGTTTATTTTAGATCATTTTAAAAACTGGTATTGTTAGTATTTTCCTAATGCATAGAGCACCACTGCTTAAAAAGTTTCCACCTGGGGCACCTGGGTGGCTCAGTGGGTTAAAGCCTCTGCCTTCGGCTCGGGTCGTGATCTCAGGGTCCTGGGATCGAGCCCCACGTCGGGCTCTCTGCTCTGCGGGGAGCCTGCTTCCTCCTCTCTCTCTGCCTGCCTCTCTGTCTACTTGTGATCTCTGTCTGTCAAATAAATTAAAAAAAAATAAAATCTTTAAAAAAAAGTTTCCACTTAATTACAACGTTTTCATCCAAATTAACTACATAGTCCTCACCTGACCTCCCTATTAAGGCACATTTCTCTCCGCTTCCCCTTCCACTGCTCGCCTATTTTCCAATCCACCTGGACCTTGTACTCTCCTACTTTGGAGCTTCTGATCATGTTGTTTCTTTTGCTGGTAGTGTCCTCCCCCCACCTCTACTGCTACGATCCAAACAGTCCTTTAAAACTTTCCCAACCTTTTGTACTTCTCAACTCTGTGGAGCTTTCTTTCGTTTTTGAGTTCTGCCTTTCCGATGGTTCTACAGTGTTGTGCATAGAACAACAACAATATATGATCATATATTTGGTAACCAATGTAAATATATTACATATTATGCTCTCATTGTCTGTTTCTCCAGCACTTCATTCATCACAGGTACTCAGTGTCCGCTGAATGTAAAGGTGAGGTATGACTTTCTGTCCATACCTACCACGTTGTTCATAGTGAAGAAATGATGTCTAGAATTCCCTTCCCTTCATAGATTAAATTACATTCTAGTATGTTGACTTTAGGGACATGCAGCAAAATATATTGTCATGTTGTCATTTTTGTTGCTCAAAATCCATTGATATCGGCAGCTTCGTGTTCAATTCTGTTTGGGGTGGCCCCTCTCTTGATCACTTGGGGCAATGTTTTTATGAACCGCTATTTTAACGGATTTTCTATTCTGCTTTTTACTGTGTGACGTATTGTTATAGCTTGTAAGCTTGTAAATCTATTCATATTTTGATTCACGTAGTTTATTAAAAATCTTTAAAGTCCAAACAGTAACACCAGGTTTTGAAATGGTTGCGCTTGTGTGGCAACAAAGATGCTTTCTGAGGTTAACACACATTTTTTCCCTTACACCGGGCCAAGATATCACAAAAGTTCATAAACTCCCTTAAAGTGTTATCATTACTCTTGTGCGGAACATCTACTTTGACACCAAAGTGTGTGCTCACTGAATATAAGGAATTCAATCTAGATTTCATATTTGGAACAAGAGCAACAACAAACCAGTTTAGATTTGCCTGAAAGTACCCAGATGTAACAGGAGCAGCGGATTCCCCCGCCAACACTGGTGGTGGTAGGAAGAGGGCTGCGAGGTCTCTGGAAAGAGCTTCTCTCCCTAGATTTTGGCCTCCTCCACCCAGTGCCCCATTGGCTGTACTGTCACTCTCCCCCTCCCTCCCTGCCTCAGTCCCTTTCTCTCCCCTCCACCCCTACCCCTGCCTCCCGCCGCCTCTCCTCTGCCCCCACCCACTCCCTGCTTCTCTCCCAACAATAGTTGCTGCTTCACAAACACAGTGCTTGAAGCACCTAGTTCCTGGGATTTACACTTGCCAAGTGGCTTTGGGGAACAAGCTTTTCTCAAGCCTAGGCATCAAAAGGCACTTATTTCAACACTTCAGGGAAAAATAGTAACTAAGGAAATTAATAATCTCATCCCACGCAGAAGAATAGATTTTGAAGAGGCTATGTCTCTGGTTTCCAGCCTCTCTTTTAAAAGAGGTAGAATATTAGTCTCTTCAATCTTGTTACTTTTGTGTTTTCTTACCTTACCTACAGAAATGTAGACTTCTGGCAGTGAAACCATGTCCTGGGGTGCCTGAGTGGCTCAGTGGGTTAAGCCTCTGCCTTTAGCTTGGGTCATGATCTCAGGGTTCTGGGATCGGGGCTCTCTGCTCAGTGGGGGGCCTGCTTCCCCCTTCCCCTCTGCCTGTCTCTGCCTATTTGTGATATCTCTCTGTCAAATAAATAAATAAACCCTTAAAAAAAAAAAGAGTGTGCCCTGATATAAGCAGTATATGGTGGCGAATGGTTTTCATAAGCTATATGTTCATTAATGGCAGAAGACTCAAAGAATATTTTATGAAGCTCTTAAAATCTTCAGTGGCTGAAAGTGCACTTCCTAATCTTTCTCAAAGGGTTTTTGTTTGTTTGCTTGTTTGTTTGTTTGTTTTGGACTAAAATAATGCAAATGAGATTATAAGAGGAATTTCTAGAACAACAGAAGAAAAGAATGCCAGGAAGGGATAGGGCAACCTGTGGGTGGGGGAAGTCAGTGCCAGAGTGTTCCACTCAGAAATGTTCCCTAAATCCATCCAACATCTAAGAAAGGTGGCCTGAGGGAGTCTGTGAGCCATAAATGCCAGGGGTAGATGCTATCTATATCCAGGAAGAGCAATCAGAAAGAATTTACATCCGTATCTCCAAAAGCTGAACCATTTGGAGCGGACTCAAGGCAGAAGACCTGCATTTTTCTAAACCGAGATGCCAATTGCAACAGAGCCGCAAAGAGTGTTGGGGCAGAGTCAGCCTATGAAAGGAAAGAGGCTACTGTCTTACCCAGGAGCCAAACATTCCAGCTTCATTCAAGTATTCTTAGTCTTAAGTGTGCTACCATAGACACCCACGATTGTCACAAAGCCACAGGTTAACTGATGTCAGTCGCTGGAAGGAACTCTTTCAGCCAAAACTTCCGTTCACTTAGAAAAGTTGTTAAATTGGATTTGGATCCCTTCCCTCTTTCTCTCCATTGTCTACGAAATTAAAAGCAGGGACAACAGCAAACCAGTTATCAGCAGGATGGTAAAGTTCAAAGCAGCATGGAGCTTCCCTGATCAGAGTGAGAAGGCTGTGCTTTTGGGAGTGTAAGCGCCCACGGATGGGGGTGGGGGAGGCAGAAGCTAAGATTTATCGGGCATCTACCATCCGCTGGGCACCAGGCATGCTTGATTTCCTGATAACTCTTGCAGCAAGTCCTTGGAGTTGGGGTGACTTTCTTTGTTTTACAGAGGACGGAATTATTAGGGTTGCTGAAGGCTTACCCAGTTGGGTGTGTTTGGCTCCCAAGTCATGACACCCTGTAAGGATGTCTCCTTATATTCTCTGCTTTGGCACTAAACCCCCACAATCACCAAGAGAGATGTTCCAAAGGTAGCAAGATGACAGCTGTAGCAAAAGTGGAACCACACTGCCTCCTTCTAGGGTCTCTGTGGGACACGAGGAAACCGATGTTCTTCATCAGCTATTGAGGAGGAATCATAATGGACCAGAGGAGGGTGGGTCAGAGCCAGGCGGTAGTGCCTCGAGTCCACAAAGGTAAGTGGGCCAAGTAGGCACAGAAAACCCACTTCATTCTTAGACTCTTCCCTCATCCTTCCAGTCCACCATGACTTAGAAACTCCATAATGCTTTAAGGTAACCCTGAGGGTCAGGATCTGTGCTCCCCATGAACACCCGCTCATGATGCTTTCCAACTCAGTCGCCCTGGTCCCCAAGCCCACTCATTTCATCACTGATTCCTTTCCTTAACTCCCAACAAAAAACAAACCATCAAGTCCTGTGGATCCTGCCTCTTTCATTTATGATCTACCCACCTCCTTCCATTTCAAAGGCACCCTCCTAGCTGACCCCACTGTCTCTTGCTCAGTCTAACAATTTCAAACTTTTTTTTTTTTTTAAGATTTTATTTGTCCATTTGAGAGAGAGAGAGAGAGAGAGGACATGAGTAGGGGGGAGGGGCAGAGGCAGAGGGAGAAGCAGACTTCCCACTGATCAGAGAGACTCCATCCCGGGACCCCGGGATCAAGACCTGAGCCAAAGGCAGACCAGGTGCCCCATTTTCTAACTATCTAATGTCCTTGGGCCTTGGCTTTAGAAAATTCCAGGTGGCTTTTCTTCTAAAGTAAATAGGATAATATGATCACAGGATTTCCCTACTTAAAAAATCCCTCCAGGACTTCCCGTTGTCTGCAGAATGTTCAAGCTCCTTAGCAGAGCATTCTAGGCCTTTCATGGTTGGCACCTGCTTCTCTCTCCAGCCCTACGCTCTGTGCTCCTGCCATCTTGAACCACTGGGAGGTCCTGGGACACATATGCTTCCTCAGCCACTTGTAAGTTCTTCAGTTAGGATAACTGTCCACCTGTGCAACTCCTGCTTGTCCTTCAGCTTTGAAGGACACTGCTCCCAGAAACCTCCCTTGACCCCTGGGATCTGAGCCCAGCCCTGGGTGTGGCACTCCCTGCGAAGCTCTTACTGTACTCTGAGCCCCTTCCTATCTCAGCTCTCACTCAGGCCTGTAACTGCCCACCTTCCAGTGTGTAAGTCCTTCTAGGGCTGGGCATGCTTTATTCACCATTTTTCTCAGCATTTAGCCTAGAAACCAGCCTCTAGGAGCCACTTGAGTCATGCATGAATAAACGCTTACAGAAAAGAAAGTGGAGAAAGTAATGAAGAGATGTGAGTCTAATCGTGACTTTGCCACCAACTACTATATAACCTGCTACTAAAATCCATGGTAAAATGAAATGCTGTTTTCCCATCCTTCAAGAAGGATCTTCACCTCTTCCTCATTCACATCCTCTACCAAGTGCTACCCTCTCCCAGAGATCAGGATGAGTATGAGAGTTTATTTTTAATTTTTAATTTTATGTTTTAGAGGGGCGAGGGGCAGAAGCAGAGAGACAAAATCTTTTTTTTTTTAAGCTTTTATTTATTTGAGAGAGAGACATAGAGAGAGCACAAGGCAGGGAGGGGCAGAAGGGAGACAGGGAAGCAGACTTCCTGCTGAGCTGGGAGCCAGATGCAGGGCTCAGTGAGGGGCTGGGTCCCAACACCCTGGCTTAGATCATGGTCTGAGTCGAAGGCAGAGGCAGGCAGACCCTTGACCAACGGAGCCACTGAGGTGCCCCGAATCTTTTTTTTAAGATTTTATGTATTTGAGAGAGGGAGAGTATGAGGCAAGGAGCAGAGCCGAAGGGAGAGGGACAAGCGGACTCCGCACTTAACAGGGAGCCTGACTTGGAGCTCTTTCTCACGATCATGGTCATGATCATAGTCAGGATCATGACCTCAGCTGAAATAAAAAATCGGAGGCTTAACCGACTGAGTCACCCAGGCACCCTGAGAGTTTATTGTTTTAATCCCCCCCCCCCCCAGCATTTAAGAAAATGACACAAGTGGCAATACACAGAGGAGTGAGTCTTCGATTCTGTAGATGATTCTTTTTCAAGGTGACAAAGGGCCAAGGGAATAAACAACCGAAAGATCCCTCAAAGCTCTGGGAACGGACAAAAACTGGAAGATGGCTATTCATGAGGCAAAGAGTAAAGTGTCTGGGCAGCAAGATTTCAGATTTACTAAGAAGATGATGGACTGTGAGCTCCTACGTATAATATAGGAAAGGCATCTTGGGAGACACGGTGGGTAGCCCCAAAAGTCCCCACCTTGGGGCGTGGCTGCCATCACAACACCCCCAGACCGGAGTACCATGAAGAAACAAATGGAAAACACCATTAACCTGGCCTTCGGTCCACACTGCTTTCTTCAGGGCTGGGGTGTAGAGATGGATAGCGAAGACACTTGAGCATTCTGAGGCTTTCTAAATAAAAGTCCATTTGCAAAGACGAAAAATAAAAGACAGTAGATCTGCAATCAGTAAAGCTGAGGAAAAAGAGGGAACCAGAGGAAGTTAATTCAGTCATGAAGAGACTGAACAGGCAGGCAAACCTGGAAGACTAGAAATCACATTGCTCCTCAGAGTGTGACCACAGTAGCAGGGACAATTGTGAGGGAAATGATTATCTTACAGGAGTGCTTTAAACACTCTTGTCCATCTACTATACTATTAAGTAGCAGTTTAAAGAAGGTTCGTGGACTTTTAGAACATGGTTGTAATCAAATTCAGCTGTTCCCCCCGCCCCACCCCGCAATCATGTTCTAGATGAAGGAAGTAGGCCCAGGGAACTCAGAACCAGGCCTTGCCAGGGGTCACCCTCAGGCAGAGGGAGAGAGCAAACCCAAGGCTTCTCGCCCCTCGCCTAATTAATGCTCTTTCCTTTCGATTATTTAATATAAAAACACAGCAACAGATGATGGAGACCCAAAATAGAAAAGTTGGAGGAGAGGCCAGACAAATAATTTATCGGGAAGGAAAGCCAGAATGTTGTGTGCAGTAACCTTAACAGTTTGGGGGCTGGCATGGGAGAGAGCAAGTGTTTTCTCTCAAAATAGCCCTTCGGGCCAGGCTGAGAGGCAGGAGACTGGCCTGGGTGACCTGCGGATCTATAAAGCGATCTGAGATTCTCCCTCAGAGCGCCTATTCCCTAGACTGCAGGATCCACACTGTCCACAGGGGCCGAGCATAACAGGCTGGTTCACTGGGCCGCATTCCCTTCAAGGTTGGATGTCCAAGCCAACTGCAGCCACTCTAGGAATGTTGAGGTCAATGGAATTCTACCAACACTTGCAGGGTGGGGAGGGGAGACAGCTGCCAGTGGCAGTGGATGGAGGATGGGAGGGCCGTCCACCCCAGAAAATTCTGCTGCTGCCTCTGCCCGGAGTCTGGCTGTCAGAATGCTTAGTACCCAGGGAGACTGGGAGTGGGAAATATCTTAAGTATTCCAGTCCTCCTCTCTTGGCACTGCAGAAGCAAGAGAGAATAAAGCAGAGGAACCTGTTGGACGAGACGGTCAAGGTCGCTTCTCTTGTTGGAGGCCTCCACCTGGTAGACGAGGCCTGAAGAGAAGAGTAGCAGAGAAGTGAGCCTAGGCTGGAGAGACTTGAGTGACCGGGATGCCATTTGCCAAGATCTCCAAGGAAGTGCTGGGAAACACTCCCGAGCATGCTCGAGCTTTGCATTCTGTGCTGGGGGGCGGTGGCAGGGCTGGACACAGATGCCTTCACAATGTGATCCTGAGGAGAAAAGGAGGCAGCTCATATAGATAGACAGACACGGGCTGCCATAGATGTGTGCAGCTGAGGCCTCCAATTCCCAAGTTTGGCCCTGGAGGGGAAAAGAGCCCAGTTTCCCCTTCTTCATGCTGGTCTTTCCTCTGGCTCATTTTCTTTTCATGAAAAGATGGTTGTAATTGGGAAGAAAAAGGGATATGAGGGTTATGAGAGTGAGAGAGCCCGGCCTGGAGCTTGAAGGGCAGAGGTAAGTGCAGGTGAGTGGGGGATGTGTGTATGCCTGTTTTGGGGACAGGTCTGGGTGTCCTTTCCTCGAACACCTTGCAGAATGACGAAGGGGCTGTTTTCAACTGTCAACAGCGTCTCTACACTGTCAGCCTTGACTCGGAGGTGGCCGGGGCCTGCCTGCCTGCCTGCCTGCTGCACCCAGAGGCTTCTGCCTTGAGCACTTTACCTGGTGTCCCTATCTGCAAGGAAAGCGATTAAGTCTTTTGGCCCAGAGCAGACTGCAGGAGATGGCGTCGTAGGACACACTTCTTGAAGTGGTGACCTATTGCGATGCTCTTGCCCACGTTTTTCTCAGAAAGAGGCTGGGACTCATTTGTCTGTATGCAGAAATTTGCAGGAAAGAGGAGTATCTGAATTGAATTCTGACTTCGTGATTCCAACCAACCTATACATAAACCTCATAGAACTCGGTATCTAAGACATATGCTATTTATCTTTTCGTTGAAAGGAAGAAGCTAAATGACTACCCACCCCCCTTGCCACTCTCCCTTCTCTTTCAAAAAGCTGCCATATCTAGTTTATTTTACAGTCTAAAAAAGGTTGCATCACATTTGGTATTCCCTAAAAGGGAAATGGGAAAAAATTATTAAAAAGTGAAGAAAAACAGTACTTGCTTGCTTAGAAAATAAGATGTATGAACCCTTAAGAATGGGAAAACACCAGCTACTATGGCAGGGAGAAGACATTTTGCCAAATTTAGAACCCACTTGAAAATCACGGGTTCTAAGTTTAGAACTGAACTAAAAAACTTGAGCTCACATTGCATTTGGCATTGGTTAAAAAAAAAAATCTAAGATACTAATTAAAGGGGAAAAATTTATACTCTTAGTAGTTCTAAAAGCTGGGAATTATTTTCAAACAAATTCTTTATTGGCTCAGTGGAAGGGCCTGCACTTAGAAGGAACCATTTTTTTTCTAATTAGATTTCCTCACAAAATAATGATTTACAATTGAGGGAAAAAAACATGTTGCCAAAGTCTTTCAAGAGTTACAGAATTGTTGTGTAACCTTTGGACCCCAGCAAACCCACCAGGTGGTCTACAAACTTGATGTTTAATACATTAAATGGTGTCCAAAATGGAAGCAATTATATCCTACTACTGGCAAACTTGAAATAATAAAATTGCAACTGGAAACTATCATTCTAAACAAAACAAAAACAAACTACTACCAGCATTAGTTTTATTTTCCAATTTAGATGCTAAGATAGTTATTGCAACATCATGAAGAAATAGATTAAAATTGCTATGGAAATAAACTACAAAAAGTTTCAGATTCAGAATATGCAAAGTAGGAAATCATGAACTAGTTGTGAATAAACAGTGCTTACAAAGCATCCATTGGCTCACCGGGATTCAAGGCAGCTAATGACTTTTGCAATTATAGAAACTTAGATACCTATGAAATTTCTGCACACCTAACATATATATATGTGTGTGCATATATATATATATATGCACACACACACACACACACATATGATAGCCTAAGCAGAGGACCTGAATTCCAATAATTAGACAAAAGGTTAAACATGTACATTCAGTGCAAATATTCACCACAGCCCATATTCACAAACATAAATGTTGGGAAAAAAAATTTTTTTTCCTTTCTTTTTACGGCCTAGGAGTTTTACTACATTTTCAAGAACCTTTAAGGGATCAGGCTTAGCAAGTGGCGGATTTGACCCTCTTCAGAAAATCATTAACAGTTCCAAACCCTGTAACTTTAATTTCCAGGCACCTTGAAAACCTCTTGCTGAAGGCTATAAAATTAATTCCCAAGTTGACTGACTTTTTCTGCCAAGAAGATGTGATTGTAGTCGTGGAAAGAGGGTCAAAATTTAAAGTGTGAAAGCAAAAAAACACTGCATGTGTAAGTGGAAAAGATTTGTCTAGAATATATTTCTAAATTTACTTGCCATTAAATAAGCATAGTGAAGAATCATCGTGTCCTGCTCCTAATAATAGCATTTGTAGCTCTCATTAAGAGAAGGGAGAGAGGTTAACCTTTCTAAGATGGGTGCCCAAGTCAGAATACAAACTTAGACTCTCTGGGTCCCCAGGTCCCATGCTTCTGAACACACGTTCTTTTTTTTTTTAAGATTTTATTTATTTATTATTATTTTTTTAAAGATTTTATTTACTTATTTGACAGACAGAGATCACAAGTAGGCAGAGAGGCAGGCAGAGAGAGAGGAGGAAGCAGGCTCCCTGCTGAGCAGAGAGCCCGATGTGGGGCTTGATCTCAGGACCCTGGGATCATGACCTGAGCAGAAGGCAGAGGCTTTAACCCACTGAGCCACCCAGGCGCCCCCTGAACGCACGTTCTTCAACATATTCTTCTATCCCTTTAAATGATCCGCTAAAATTGAACTTCAAATTTAGTCTCTTCCACCCTTATGTCCTCAAAACTGCTCTCGTGTTATTTCAAACTCTTACGTATATTAAATTGGACTAGTGTCCTTCTTTCCTCAGGCCATTATACCCAGATAAATGGAGGGAAATAAGGAGACCCTTGATAGGAACAAAAAGTATTTCTCGAGCCACCATGACATGGGATGAGAACTATTCTTGGATGGTGGTTGAATTCACTTCTGCCAAGCACTTGCTTCTCTGGGGCTCTAGAGACAGAAAGGCCCACACATCTACACCAACGCCAGGGAAACACGGCCAGGGATCCTGGTGCCCTGAAAGACAACTTTTTGAGGCATGAATTGGAATAAGAAAAGGCTGGGTAGTTTGCCAACGTCCAGATTCCTGATTGTCTTTGCAGAGAAAGTTCCCAGCTCCTTTAGCTGTCTTCAGGCATTTTCAGTTCTTTAACCTGTAAATTTGTCCACAGAAATAATACATGAGTAAATTTAGTGTTGTAAACCACGAGGTCTCCCAAATACCTTGTGACATGATGCATTTGACCAAGTCCACATCCAAGTTTTCATGTTTTCCTTTGCCTTATAGTTGTAGGTCTTACCTCTAATGTTAGCCCATAAGAAATATGTATTTTACTCAAGAATTTAAGAATTGACAAGCAATCTTGACAGTGGTAAATAAAGATGCTTTTCTCCAGGGGCTGGGCAGAGATAACCAGCTAGCGTTCAGCAAAAAAAAGTATCTCTAATTCCTTATTTCAATAATCTCATTAGATACCTCCACGTGGAACAGAATAGAGACTCCAGAAATAGACCCACACATAAATGGTCAATTGATTTTCAACAAAGGTGGTTAGACAACTCAATGGAGAAAAGGAAAATCTTTTTAATAAATTCTGCTGGACAACTACATAGCCATATCAGGGTGAGGGGATGAATACTGACCTTTACTTCATTTAGAAGAATTAGCTAATAATTTTTAAAAAAGATTTTATTTATTTAAGAGAGAAATAGAGCATGAGCCAGGGAGGGGGAGAGGGAGAGGGAGAAGCAGATTCCTTGTCGAGTGGGGAGCCCAATGCAGGGCTCCCTTTAGGACCCTGGGGTCATGACCTGAGATGAATTCAGAGGCTTAACTGACTGAGCCACCTAGGCAGCCCTATCTAAAAATTAATGATAGACCTAAATGCAAAACCTGAAACTAGATGGCCCCTAGGAAACAGAGGAGAAAATCTATTCAATATTGAAGAAGGCAAAAAATCCAAACTTTCGTAACAGAGAAAATTGACAAACTGAACTTTATCAAAATTTTAAAAGTTTGCTTTTAGAAAGAAACTCTTAAGAAAATGAAAAGATAGGCATAGAATGGGAAAAGATTTGCAATACATAAAGGTGATAAAGGACTGGTATCCAGAATATATAAAGATCATAGCTCAATAGGAGGGAAACGACCCATATTTTAAGTGGGCAAAGATTTGAACAGACATTTCACAAAATAAAGTTAAGACGAGTGGCTGATAGCACATGGAAAGATAGTCAATATAATTAGTCATAGGGAAACTTGCAAATGAAGACCCCAATGAGATACCAACACATACCAATTAGAATGGCTAAAGTTAAAAAGCTGACAATACCAAGCACTGCCTAAAGTGTGGAACGACTGCTGGTGAGAACATAAGATAGCACAAACACTTTGGAAAACAAACAGTTTCCTTAAAAAGTGTAAGGTACACCTATGATTCAACCTGTTCTTTCTACTCCTGGGTATTTACCCAAAAGAAATGAACATGGGGGGCGCCTGGGTGGCTCAGTGGGTTAAAGCCGCTGCCTTCGGCTCCGGCCCTGATCCCAGGGTCTTGGGATCGAGCCCCACATCGGGCTCTCTGCTCTGCGGACAGCCTGCTTTCTCCTCTGTCTCTCTCTGCCTCTCTGCCTACTTGTGATCTCTGTCTATCAAATGAATAAAAATAAAAAAAAATCTTTAAAAAAAAAAAAAAAGAAATGAACATGGGACATGTATCCAAACACATTACAGAATGTTGATAGTAGCTTTATTTATAATAGTCAAAAACTAGAAATAAACCAAATGCCCAACGAGAGACAAATGCATGGACAGCCCAGTCGTGCATATCCATACAGTAGACTATCAGTCAGTAATAAAAAGGATTGAAGCACTGATAGGCATAACAACATGATGGTTGTCGAAATCATTATGTGAGCAAAATAAGTCAGACACACAAAAAGTACGTGTTGTATGATTGATTCCATTCATATAAAATTCTAAAACAATGCAAACTAATCTATAAATGGCAGAAAGTGCAAATCAGTCATTGTCTGGGGCAGGAATGGAAGGGGGACCAGGGAGGCCAGAAAACTTTTGGGATGATAGAAATATTATGTATCCTGGTTGTGACAGATACATGGGTGCATGCATTCATCAAAAGTTCTTTGAGTTGTACACTCTAGAGGCAATTTACATTGTATAAACTCCACTGACCATTTAAAAAATCTCCACCTGAATGGTCTTCAGGCCACTCCAATTTCATGTTTCTAAAGCCAAGCTCATAGCCCCCCGAAGCCTGTTTCTCTCTCTCTCTCTCCTTTTTTTTTTTTTTTTTTTTGGCTAATGATCTCTTTCTTGACTAATGGCCCCACCTCTACCCAGTCAGCTCAGCTAGACAGCTTGGCAACCACACATTCATTCCTCCCTCACACCTTGACTGTCATTCTCAAATGTATCTCTCTTTTAAAATGATTCAGAACAGTGTATTTTAAAAATTGTGCATAACATAAAATTGACCATTTTAACCATTTTGAAGCGTACAATTCAGTGACATTAAATCTGCTCACATTGTTAGGCAACCATCACTACCATCCATCTCCAGAGCCTTTTCATCTCCCCAAACTGAAAGTCTGTCCCCATTAAACAAGGATACCCCATTCTCTTCCCTTCCCCGGACTCTGGCAACCACCACTCTCCTTTCTGTCTCTATGAATTTGATTCCTCAAGATCCCCTTATAAGTGGAATCATACAATATTTGTCCTTCATAACTGGTTTTATTTTACTTCAATGTTCATCCATGTTGTAGCATGTGTCAAAATTTCTTTCCTTTTTAAGGCTGTGGAATATTCCATTGCATGTACACAGCACAAGT
>RCUC01114829.1:0-10681 GCA_003697995.1 Taxidea taxus jeffersonii
GGAAAATACAATGCTACTATTATTAAAAACTGCTCAAGCAATCAAAATTGTGAATGGAAGCATTCCCAATTTGCCAACATAACCCTTGGCTAAGTTTTAACATTCCCTAGGAAAATATTAAGTAAGTTATAGGTTTTCTTTCTTTCTCTCTTTCTTTCTTTCTTTTTTTTTTACCATGTCAACTCTAAGATAACACTTAATTCTAACTGTATATTTGCCGTGCCAGATCACATTGGACAGAAACCACTACCTTTAACAGATGGTTCTATTCTAGCCACAATCATATCACATTAACTTCCCAGCCTACCTATTAATATCCAACCAAATTAGAGCTTGGTGAGCTTCTGGCAGGTTTGTGACAGTCCCTAAAACCTGCAATTTTAAGTAATTATAGAAATTCTGGGCAGGAAGCCCTCTAAAAAGATGATCAGCTTCATTCCTTTCCTTTGAAACTTTGAGACCATCCCAAAGCCAGTGTTCTTTTTTCTATTTTAACTTGGAGAGAAGAAAGGATATTAGCATGAAAGATCACTCACTGTGTGACCAGAACCAGACTAGGTTCATTACATGTATGATCTCATTTAAGCTTTATATCTTCATGTAGTAGGAATTACTATCTCCATTTTACAGAGGGGCAAGTTAGGCTCAGAAAAACTAAGTAAGCTGATCAGGATAGAGTGCATGTTAGAGTTTGGGTTTGACCAAGAATCTGCAGAAACTAACACTCCTCTGTCAGCTTTCTCAGTAGTGGGCTAGGGCTGGCCACACAGACTTGTGCGAGCTGAGGGTGCACACCTCTTCCCAACTCCACATTTGGTGAAGTCACACCAGTAGCTTGAAATCTGCCATGGTGGGAATATTTAGATAATGCCAGCTGGCAAACACTACACATCAGGGCTTTCGTCTTCAGATAGTCATTTACCAGCACACCATTACCTACAACATTCATATATTTTTTAAAAGATTTTTTTAGGGACGCCTGGGTGGCTCAGTTGGTTAAGCAGTTGCCTTCGGCTCAGGTCATGATCCCAGCATCCTGGGATCGAGTCCCACATCGGGCTCCTTGCTCGGCAGGGAGCCTGCTTCTCCCTCTGTCTCTGTTGTCCTGTGCTCACTCTCTCTCTCTCTCTCTAACAAATAAATAAATAAAATCTTAAAAAAAAAAAAAGATTTATTTATTATAGAGTAGGAGAGTGTGCATGAGTAGGGGGAGGGGTGGAGGGAAAGAATCCTCAAGCAAACTCCCTACTGAGCATGGAGCCCAATGTGGGGCTTGATCCCAGGACCCATGAGATCATGACCTGAGTCAAAAGCAAAAGTCTGGTGCTTGGGACGCCTAGGTGGCTCAGTGGGTTAAAGCCTCTGCCTTCGGCTCAGATCATGATCCCAGTGTCCTGGGATTGAGCCCCACATCAGGCTCTCTGTTCAGCAGGGAGCCTGCTTCCTCCTCTCTCTCTGCCTGCCTCTCTGCCTACTTGTGATCTCTCTCTGTCAAATAAATAAATAAAATCTTTAAAAAAAAAAAGTCAGATGCTTAACTGACTGAGGAACCCAGGTACCCCTCACATTCATAATCAATATCTCACAAAGGTCATGATTGGATATTTCTATTAGTGAATTTATTTCATTTTCAAAAACAAATAATAGTGAGGATATAGACATACTATCTCTTAGTATGTACTTCCTGCTTTTATTTTCTACATGCTTTTTGCCTACCTGTTAAGAAAACCTTCAGTTACCTAAAAGTAGTTACAATAATATAATAATCTCCATGTCTTCATTATCCAAACTTACTCATTATCAAAATATAGCCAACCTTATTTCATTTATACTCCCCAAACACTTTTTTCTCCCTAGCCAGATTTTTCTCCCAGCCAGAATATTTTTAAACAAATCTCAGATATTTTATCATTTTATTTGTAAATAATCAGTTTGTATTCCTAATAGATACTAAGCTCATTTTAAAACATTATAACACCACCATTATTATACTTTAAAATTATCAGTGATTCCTTAACATTATCTAATACCCCGTCTATATTCAGTTTTCCTTGATTGCCTCAAAGCCTTTTACAAAGGCTGCTTTGCTCAAATCAAGAACCAAAGTCCATATTGCACTTGGACAAAATGTCTCTTAAACATTAAAACATTAATTGATCTTAATCTGTTCATTAGCTTAATTTTTTAATGGTCTTACTACCTCCCCTCTTCCTTGTTTTTCTCATATCATTTATTTGTGGAAGAAATTCAGTCATCTATCTTATAGAATGTCTTAACTTTTGGATTTTGTTGCCTGGATTCCATGGTACCAGATAACATGTTCCTTTTCTTTTGCCTTTCTTGAAAACTGATAGTTAAATCTAGGGGTTTGAACAAATTTATGTTCTACTCTTTGGCAAGTAAATTTCATAGACAGAATTGTGTACCTGCTGTGTGTTGTCTTGCTCTCTCTCCCTCTCTTTTTTTTCTTTTTTCTTTCTTTTTTTTTTTGGAATTAATGGGTGTTGATGTTCCCACCTTATCTCATCTCTCCTAGAGATTCCTCAACAAATGGTCTGGGCAGCCACTGATGATCATTTCTTAGATTACTTCAAAAGAAGTTGCAAAAATAATGATGGCTTAGTTTTGTCAATCCTTCTGCAATTACTGGCTGAATTTTTTTTTTTTTTTTTTTTTATAAAGCAGACGTTTTTCTTACCAACTCTTTGGTTAACCTGAATTACAGTTTGTCAGAAAAGGGGGGATATATCTTTTGTTACTTTCCCTTTATCAACCAATTTTTAGAATGAGTTTATGCCCTCATATCCTAGGATAAAGGAAGTTTTTGGTTTTTACTTTTTGGTATTATGTACTCATAAGTTTTAACATATTAGATGTATTTCAATAAATTTCAGTTTCTTTTTATTCCTTCAAATTGGTTCCTGTGTCTTTCTGACATGACTCCAGTAGTTTTCGATAGCTCCCTTACTTTCTGGTATATTCCAAGCTCTTGTACATTTCTTGCCCCTATCTTAGAAACAGACATTTTTTTCTGAGCAGCCTGATATCTTGTGGTGGGAAATTGTTCTGTGCACTATTTAAACTGATTCTGTCTCAAGTCATGAGAGATTCTCAACCAGAACACTCTCAGTACTCACAGACTACTGATGAAGTACCAAGTCCTGCAGCCAGCATCTGAACTTCTATTTCTTTGAGCAAAAACTGCAATCTTATTATAGGATCTGTCAGATTAAATGTATACAATATAATCTTTACCATATCCTAACTCATTACTGATTGCCTCAAGCATATGAATGAGTGACTGTCTACAAGACTACACACACTTTATATATTAGGAGAGCATGGGGGCAGATCCAGGTTTTGTGGGACCTGAAATCTAAACAATTGGAAGGGCGCTCTCTTTTAGAAAACGAATATGAAATTACAAATATAACACTAAACAAGAAAGTGAACATTTATTTAGTTGACAAAAAATACCAATGCAAATTACAAGTGTAAAAAGGCTAAAAAAAATCACAAAATATGAAAAATAATGTTTTTATTCAATTATTCCTACACTTTTTGGTTGTGTACTCTTTGGTCACCTTTTCATATGATAATGATTTTGTGATATTATTCTGTGGAGGGAATGGAAAGGTGATCTAGTCCTCCTTTTCGTGTGGCTGGCCAGATTTTCTTCTTATTTTTGATAGTCAGAAATGCATAAAAGCATGTGACTTAACAGATGCTCTCTCATCTGTAGCACTATTATGCTTTGTATCTTACTCAGAAATTTTGATAAATCCTATCTTAAGCAATTCCCCTCAAAAGAGGGAAAAATGTATGACATATTTATAATCATACACACCAATTATATTTTCTAGTATAGCTTTGATAGGAGAGAACTTACATTGTGACTAAGGATCAATTAGAACTCAATCATCCAGTTACAAGTTTAAATGTCTGGTGATGGAAGGAAATTTTACAGAGATTAGCTTTTGGTTCTGTACATTTCAATCATTATTTCTCCTCCACTGCCTACAAACTTTCATGGCTGTCCTGCAGAACACATTAATAACCGAACATAGCTTTGGTCCCGCTGGGTGAATCTGCCAAGTATGTGATAGGACCTAGAAGCCATTCTTTTGTGGGGATGGCAGGCAGTAACTTAATTATACACAGAAGCAACTGCAGACCCTACATAGAGCCAGCTATACTCAAAGTAAATATATCTCCAAACCTTTGTCTTCCATGCATTCAGCTACTTCTAATTCCACTCAACGTGAGGAAAAGAGAGATGGAGGAGAAGTTTTAGGGGGAAGGAAACAGAGGTTCTAACCAGTTGTGGTTAAAATATCTAACTTAGCAGATACTACAAACCACCTGGACACGCGGTTCAGGCTCCTCCCAGGGCCTTGGGAGGGCCCATACAAGTGAGGGACCCTGAAATGTAGACTTCACAGTAAGGCCCTGTCTTGAGAGAATCATCATCTCACCACTCAGTCTTTTCTTTCCCAATGGTTAATCTAAACATTTGAATCTTTCTGCAACATTTTCCCAGTTCCTTGGACAATTATAGGGCATCCTTTGACTCTTTGGTCCCATTCTCAGGGGACCCTCGTGCACACAGACAGAAGTCAGTGCTTTTCACGTCCATCACATATTCACAGATCCTCCATGTGAATGCAAACACATCATAATTTTGCATCTTGAAAGCAACCCCCATGTGTAATGAAAGAGTAATAATGTCAGGTATCATTTTTCTTTGATCGGAACTCTTCATTGGTAGAATCAATAGTTTATATGAACCTATAGTTTGTAAGAAGTTGTTTGTGGATTAAAAATATAGGACATCTATATAAATATATCTAGCTACTTGTGGTAGTAACCCAAGAGTACTCCAAGTAAAAACATAAAGAAGTCATAGCAAATGTCTTCTAGCTATTATTTTAGCTCTTGCCACAGCACTCACCAGCAAGAGTAGCAACGACATACTTGCTTATAAAGTTACAGTATGCTGTGCCTGTCAAGCCTGGGAGTCGCCAACAAGCATTTCAGGAAAATTTCCAAAGTTATTATTAGATATAATACAGACTTTCCTACCTAGTTTTCAGCCCTGAGATCTCTGACAGATGCTTTGGTGATTACAGCGGCTGTAATGCTTGGCATCCCAATAGACAGCCTGCCCCGGCACCAGCAGCAGCAACTGACCAGTGTTTCACAGGAGGAATTTTTATTTTTATTTTTCAGATGCTTCAAAACAAGGACAAGGTCATTCTCAATGCCAGAACTTTTAGCTAAGCCATAACTTTGCCTTGTGTCTCAAAAGTACTGAGAGAGAAAAAAATACAAAAAAAACAACACCAACAAAACCCACCAAAAAAATCCAGTTGCCAAGAAAATAAGCCATTAAGGTTAGTGTTAGGAACTCTGGATACCTGGATTACTGTTTCAAATTTAACCTCAGCATCACCACCAGCACCTCCAAAAATCACAGGTAATACTTATTTTGCACTTGCTACTCATCAGGCCCTGAACTAAGTGCTTTCTATTAAACTTCACGGTAACCTCATTTCACAAATGAAGAGGACAAGACAGCAAAAGCATAATGAGCTTGACCTGGTTGTAATCAGTAACGGTGGGGTAGGGTAGGGGCCAGGGTTTGCCCTCAGGCTATCCAATTCCAGAGATAATTTGTTAAGGTCTGCTCTGTACCACCATGCAGCATTGGTATCCTTGCAAAAACTTCTCTTGATCCTGAACTTGGAACAGTAATAAAAATGTAAATTATTAGTACAAGAAAGAAAAACATTTATGCTTTCCCTCTCTTAGTTTCTAAACAGATCTTGCATATGATGATGACTTCAGCACCAAATTTTGCATACGGTTTTTTAATGTTTAGTTTTCTTAGCATTTTAAAACAGCACTTCTTACATATTCAAAAGTAGATTAAATCAACAATACCAGAAAATAAATTCTTAAATCGATATTGCAAGCCAAGTAAATGTAAACGTATATGAAGCTGTTAAGAATAGAAAGAGAATTAATTCACATATAAGCTGTTTTAAAAATATTCTGACCATCTGACTATATCTAAAGAGACATATAATTCTGAGGACAAAAAGAATTGGAGGAGAAACTAATGTAACATTGTGTGTCCACTATATTAAAAAAAAAGAATTATAGGAAATCTTGAATTGGACACCATAAGTTTGTTGTTCGTTACAATATTGGTGTAGCAGATATGAAACTATTTTGTGTGTGCTGCAGGACTGAGGAGATAAGTAAATATATTGCCACTGTGGGTATAAGCTTTGGGAGAAGGGAAAAGGAAGTACGGAACAGGGATAGGGGAGGAAGGACCCTGCGGTGTTAGAATCAAGTTGATGGTAGTAGCATAGCAGTACTATACCACAGAGCTACAACAGTGCTCTACACATATGGGTGTGTGTACGTGTACATGTGTGTGTGTGCTAGTATCCTTTGAAAGGGCCTAGAACCGATGATGCTCCAACAGCAATGAGCAAACCTTGTGTCCAGGTCCAAGTTTTAGAACTAGGCCTGATTCCAAAAGGAATGTCCAGAGGCTTCTCTGGACAGGAAAGTCTAAGTTAAGCCTGAAGTATCTAGTTGTGCCATAGAGACTGTGCTCAAACTGATGAGGACACATCAAAAAGGAACAGACATCAACTCACAAGGGCCCCCACTGGTAAAATTTGGTACAATGCAAACAGTGATGGGTAGTGAAAAGAGTAGATTATAATAATAATGAATTGAAAAAGTATATTCATAAGAACATAGTGACTCTAAAAATGTCTTTTCCTAAGGGGAGAGGAAGGAGAAGAAAAGAGCAAAGCAGATCAAATAAATTTAAAAGTAATGATAAAATGGAAAACCAGAATTTACACATACATAGCAATAACAAGAGCAGGTAACAGTCATCAATGGGTACTAAAACCACTAGGTTAAAAAAAAGTGGGGAACTGGCAATTCATACAATCTCAAAGTATCACTGTACAGATTATATTTGAGTTAAAAAGGGGGGAGAAGTTGCTTGATAATGGAAAAATCATGCAGTTACTCCTTTTACCTTAACATCACCAGTAATGGATACACACTGACATTCTATGTCTCCTGAGGACACAGCATTACCTTGTAGATATCCTCTCAAAAATGCTTAATATAAATCTAATCATGAGGAAACAATGAAAAACATCCAAAATGGAGGACATTCGGCACAACTAGACTGGCCCTTCCAGTAATACCAACATTATATAGAACAGCAACATCATCAAAAAAAAAAAGCTGGAGACCATTTATTTTACAGGAAACTAAAAGAATAGGATGACTAACACAGCATATAATCTTGGATTGGATCCTCTAGTGAAAAAAGAAGGAAGTGACAAAAACAATGTTATTGGGACAACCAGGGAAATACGAGTAAACTGTTACTTAATACTACTCTATCAAGATTGCTCTATCAGTACTCCCAGATATTTTGCAGAGGATGTTCTGTTTTCTTGAATATCCATGCTGAAGCATTTGGAGGTGAAGAGTCTTGATGTCCATAATAATTCTCAAATGGTTTGGCACGAGAATATATATATACATATATGCATATTAAGGATACTAATGTATAAGCATAAATATAGGAAACATAAATCCGTATTCTATATACTTTAGAGTAAGAGACCTAATACTTGGGGGGGAAAGTTAGTATTTAGCAAAGTTAGGTTAGGGGGTATATGGATGTTCTTTGTACTATTTTTGCAGTTTGATAATGGCTTGAGATTGATCAGAATAAAAAGCTGGGGACATTATACTGAGAGATATTTAGGTTCAGTTTGAAAACAAAGATCAGCAAATTGCTAAAGGGGAGAATATATTGCTAAGGAGATGACGGATGGAAGAGTAGACAACCACGTCTCTGAAACAGCTCCAGGTGAGCAGTGGAACAGACCGAGTGAACTCACAAGGTTCTATTTAGTGTTATAATTTGTAAACTATGAAAAAAACAGAAAGAGGAAAAAATATAAAATAATGTTAGCTTGATTTGAATTTAAGTTTTTATTTTTATGTTTTCTTTTTGAACCCAGTGATATAGTGGCCATGACCTTAGGTTAAACTCATAGATTATTTAGTTCAAAGTTCTCAAATTTCTAGTTTAAAAGTTATGAATGCATTTTACCCATCAAAAGATAGAAGTTAAGGGAAATCTTATTATTACATATATACATATATATTTTTAAAGATTTTATTTATTTATTTGACAGAGAGAGACACAGTGAGAGAGGGAACACAAGCAGAGTGAGCAGGAAAGGGAGAAGCAGGCTTCCCGCCAAGCAGGGAACCCGATTCGGGGCTTGATCCCAGAACCCTGGGATCATGACCTGAGCCGAAGGCAGACGCTTAACGACTGAGCCACCCAGGCACCCCTTATTATTATACTTTTATTACAGCTCTACTAAACATGAATTTTCTTAAATCCCCTTTGATTTTTTTTTAAAAGAGATCTGAACCACCTACTGTTAAAATGATTTTTACAATGTGGCTACTGCATGGGAAAGTGGTTCTTTTTCCTTATTATATTTTATCTGCCTCTTAGAACTCCAAAGATTTTTGGAGTTTGTGGTCCTTCTTAGGGATCTGATGAACAAGTATGTTCAGTACTATCCACAGGCTATAACATTTTATAGTTTTCAATCATATTCCTTTGGGTTTCCAGCTTGAAGAAATGACATCCTAATCTTTTTCAATGGGCCTTGCTATTGCCACCTCAGTATCACCTCACTTACTTCTTTTTTAAAGATTTATTTATTTGAGAGAGAGAGAGAAAGAGAGAGAGAAGGAAGAGGCAAAAGGGGAGGAGGAGGGAGAGAATCCCTACTGAGTGGGGAGCCAGAGGTAGGGCTCAATTCCATGATCCTGAGATCATGACCTGAGCCAAAATCAAGAGTCGGTCGCTCAACCAACTGAAATGTCCAGGTGCCCCTCACCTCATTCACTTTTAATTGCCGTTCTTCAATCTTCCCCATGAGTTAGTTAGCGACGAAACAACTAGAAGAGAACATAATTCTCCAAGTATTTAAGTTTCATTCCTGAGACCTTGATTTCCAGTAGTTTTTTTTTTTTTTAACAAAATATAAACTTTGTTTGCAACTGTAACATAGTTTAAAACATTGAGGGACAAAATGTGTTTTTTCTTAAAGTAGAAGTGGACTCTTGGAAATTATAATCTTTTAACTATAATTTAGATTTTATCCCCTAAAAGTATTATGTTACACATACATACAGCAAAATTTAACTCCCATGGTCTCTAAACATTCAGAATTTATTTCTGATACTTCTAATTTTATAATATAATCCTCAGATATAAGGGTTGAGAGGAGTCAAAAATCAATTTATAACCTGCTTATCCTTATAGAGAAATATTGCCAACCAAGGCAAAGCTTGTCCAACATTCACAGTTGGTGAGCCAAAGGAAGGTCAAGCCCTTCCATTTCAGAAGCCACAGTATAGAACAGTGATCAGAGGCTCTCAGGTGCTGAGATGCTTTCCATGTCAGGTGGGAAGAAGGCCTAAGCTGTCAATGACTACCTGTCCTCATTCATCCTTGGCATGTGTGTGAGCTGCATGTAGCTCCCTTAGCACCTCTGACAAAGAATCTGACTCGATTCCAACCTGCAAGTTACGGAAAACAGCATCTTGCATGGCTCTACGAAACCACATAAAACTGAAGACTGATTTAGAATGAAATTGTGTTTTCAGAGATACTGAAAACCAGTCTGGAAAAAATGTTTGAAACAAAGACAATGATAAGAGATAATTTAAGCCACAAATCCTTCGGGACTACAAAAATCATAGTATTAGAACTTAGAGGAACATCAAGAAATTATCTGATCTGGTTTCCTACCTTCAGCCTTTTGTAACAGTAAATATAAGAGAGTAAATAGCATTCTGCTGTGAAGGTCTTTAGGGCGTAAGACACATCCTCACTCCTTCTAAGGGTCAGTGATGTTCTTCCCCTTTACCTCTATCTTCTCATGCCTTAACATCCCAATTCTTCTTTTTCCCCCCTTCTCATTGGACCTGTATTCCATAATAATCTTATTCTTCTTTGAATCAATATGCAGCACATTCTATCAGGCAGTTCTCCAAGTATGGTCTGGAGACCCCTCAGGTCAGGAGATATCCCTCAGGGGGTCTATGAGGTCAGAACTCTTTTCATAATCCTAAAACATTTTTGTGTGTGCTTTTTTCACCTTGTTGACCTTTTCACTGATGGTGTAAGAACAATAGTGGATAAATCTGCCGATGCCTTAGAGGAGTAAAGGCACTGGTACCACACTACACCAGCAGTTCTTGTCTTTACCACTATGATGCACAGTTCAAAAATATTTTAATCTTAAGACTGTCTTTTATAAAGCAGTAAAAGTGTTTAATTTCATGAAGTCAACCCTTCCATAAACATCTTTTGAATATTCTCTGTGACAATATTGAAAGTACACATAAAACATATTTTCTGTATATCATGATTGTCTCAAAAAACAAAACAAAACACAACACAACCTCTGTGTGATTAAGCTGTGAATTGAAATAGCCACTTTTTTCCTGGAACACCATTTTTATTTAAGAGAGTGACTGGCAGACAAACCATAGGTTAGGACTTGACAATCTGGCAGACTTAAAAAAAAAAAAAAAA
>RCUC01114831.1:0-11201 GCA_003697995.1 Taxidea taxus jeffersonii
ACATAGCTTAGGATGGTAATACACATCCCCTATACAAGTCCGTCCCCTGCCTCCACTCCCCCATTCCAGCTGGGTCATGCACCTGACTCTCTGAAAAGCATCAGTGGAAAGCATTATATGGTGGTGTTACAATACTGGGATCCTGCCCTATTTAGCACTTTTGGCTCTAAATGACAAAAGCAAAATAATGTGGGTGTGGGTGGGCATATGTCTGGTTCCAAGGACACGCCAGCAGCTGATGTCACAGTACCTCGCCTACCCCTTGATATATTAAATAGTGGTGAGTCACTCGCTCTCATGATAACCATTCATAACCAGAATATTTGAAGAGGGAAAACCCCGAAGGCTGCGCAGAATGACAACAGAAGGACAGAAAGACACCCAGAAGCCACTGACTGAATCTAACCATGAGATCTTTCAGAGAAGAGAGGGCTGTTGAGCGTTTCTGAGTCACTATTAATGTGGGCCATCTGGAAACAGAAAGAATGACTCAAGAGAGCACTACCTGTCCCGGAAATGGGGTCAAAGAGTGGAAGGAAGAGCAAGGGCTGAGGGTAAATTTGAAGGAGGGGACATGAGAAGCACATTTCCTTAAAGGTAGTGCTCTTTTCAAATATTTGATTATGACACCAGTGCTTTCAAAAGGTTGGAGATGCAAAAGTGGCAGATTGCCATCTACCTCAAAGTTTCAGAGAGCCCAGAAAGGAAAGAACTTGCCCTCACAATCCAGTGGGTACAGCATCTACATCTGAATACTGGAGAGAGGAAAATTAACTGGGCAAGGAAAACTCCTCCCCCTTTTTTCTCACCCATCTCATAGACATGGACTCAGTGTACCAATGTGGCTACCAGGATTACTGAGGTACCTGAGAAGGGAGGAATAGCATCCTTTCCCCACTAGAAGGCCAGGAAGTTAAGCACACCCTGTTGGGGAAAAACATTAGTCTGCTGCATGAGGACAAGATCCTAATCTCCAAAGAAAGACCAAAGCTTTTCAGTCAGACAGACATGAATTCAAACTCTGATTCTGCCATGTCTGACCTTGAACACGTTATTTAACTTTTCTGAGCCTTACTGTCTTCAGCCCAAAGAATAAGAATAATGATGGCTATCTTGCAGATCGGTTAACAGAATTAAACAAGATGATGTGAAGTTCACTACATATTAAAGTAGTTCTTATTTCAGAAGTTTCTTTTCCCAAGCCAAATGAAGCCTCCATATTCTTTCCCCAGCACTGCATTCCACCCAAAGAAAAACCAGAACCAAATACAAAGCTTAGTCTAGACTAAACACATTCACATTTGTGTCTGTGTGTATGTTTCTGGTTTGTTTCTATTTTCCCCACTGGGAAAAAATAAAAAGTAATAAAGGGAAAAAGAGACATGTGGGTGTGAACACGCATCTGTTCCATTGTGTAGGTTCAACCTCCTGGGGGCTTCTGCATCAGACTCTGAGAGTGCCAGGAGTTTTCTTCTCAGTAGGGGCCTGGACAGACTTGACCGAGGAGGGGCATTCATTTTCAGTTTAGAATAACCCCTTCTCACTTCAACTGGACTCTCGCCCAGATGGGCCAGTGTATGTTTATGTTCACTGTCAAAGTGAGGGAGATCATACTCCTGGTTCTCTGAAAAAGGTAGCATGGAGTCAAGGGCCTGGAGTGCACAAAGCCATATAAACCCAACAACTGGTTTCATTTTCTGATAAGTTGATTACATCCCGGGCCAGCTTCACAGGCATGTATGCAACCAGGGCCTCAAGAGCAGAAGGCCCCATGCTTAGGGTTTAATGCTCTTGCTGTTACTTTCTTGAAATTGAAGTCCTTGAAATTCTTTTAAAAGTTCCTTCTTTTCTTTTTTTTTTTTGTAAATGAATCCTGGTGGGACAATGGAAAATGTGCTGGGAACTTGGAGCTTGGCTCATGCCCCCTCCCAAGAATGGTTCTGGTGTTATAAAGTGTGTAGTACAAAATCCAAGTACATTTCAGCTCCATAAGTTTCTTAATTCAGTATAAAACAATATTCATAACTTCATATCTGTGCTTCACCAAAATCTATATTATCACAAAATAATTTCTTACTCAAAGTTGAACTTCTCTTTAAACTAAACTTGCAATAACAGTCACAGTGACAATCAAATAAACTTCCAAAAGGCTTAATTTGGTTCCATGCATGATACTTGTTTAGGAAAAGGACTACTATTGGAAATAATGGCTTTTCTAATTGAAGCATCTGATAATATTGATACATAACCGGCATCAATGATTGAGAATTTCTCTCCTGCTAATGGAGACAATGGTTGTCCTTCACCCTTCACAGATACACTAGAAGACTAGGAATTGAAGATAAACAGACGTCATTTGATCTATTGAAAAGTCATGTTTACAGAGTGGTAAGAAAACATACTTCCTGCAACAGTACATACTAAATTGTTGTAGCCATACACGGCTTTCTTATAAATACTAAATTTTGTAATACATTGGCTCTCAGTGATTTCTGTCTACTGCTTTTCATTTGGTAAGTGATGCCATCTTGTTTAATCATTTTGTTGATGAACATCAACTTTCTCAAGAAACAATAACTCAGCACCTAATTTTTCACTGAACATGTGCTTTTGATTTTTTTGAACGTATAGCTGGTGAAAGCTTTTATTGGTAAATAAAAGGCTATCAAATAATAAAACCAAGCAAATAGTTGTGGATGTATAACATGATAAATAACAAAACTATTATAGTGAGACTTCTCCTTTTATATGCTACAAGAACACCCAATTTGTTTTCTGCTCATTGTTTCACATACATTTCACCTTTTCTGTCTCTCATTTTCTGCTGAGCATTATAGTTTCCAGCATATCACAGTTTGGCACAACTCGCTGGTACAGAAGTAGGAAATCAGTTTTATATACTACTCCCACCACTAGTCAAGATCTAAAGGACTTAGAATCTAGTTATCCATTGGCTCTTTTATCATGACTGCTTTGCATGCTGTCCTTGAAAGGGAGGTGCATTTTAGACTTAATCACATGTTAAGATGAGATTTCTGTTCCCTGACATATATTTCAAATACTAGAAGAAGAGTCAAGAAGCTAGAAGTATAGAGTTCCTAATTATTTTTAAAAAATGAAAAATCTAAGACAAATGCTAAAATGAACAGAACCCTACAACAGGCAGACCAGACTGTATGGTTATCCAACTTACAATCTTCTTCCACAAAGCCAGAGTCATGTTTCTGAAATGCAAAATTGACCTTGTCTCTCCCCTTATATCCTTCTCTTCAATGGCTCTTTGTAGGATGATGTTAAACCCCTTGGGATAGCCCACAGTGTCTTTCAGGATATGCATCTCCCTCATCATTCATCATCCTCATCTCACATGGAATCCACTTGCTTGGAATAAGGAGAAAGGAAAAGGGATAAAGAACCTTAATTCCATTTATTAGTTCAATAAAGGACCCTGCCATGATTTCCTTGCAGGAGCTAAGATCTCACACCTGTGCACCTCTTTGACTCTTCCCCTTCCTTCAGGTAACAGCCAAAATGCTACTGCCACAGGGAATATTTCCCCTTCAGAACTCTAAGTCTAGGTAGGGAGTTCTTCTTGTCTGTTCTCATTGTGCACTGGGCTTCCCCTTCATAACACTTTCTGTATCCTCTTAGAACCACCTATTTTCTTCTCTGAACTACAATAGCCAAAGAGATGGAATGGGAAACAAGACGTGCCTATCTCTCACATCAGGTATAATACACAGTTAACCCTTAAAAATATTTAAGTAAAAACAGTATGTAATCAGTGCCAAATTAGTAGTACAGAGTAACAATAACTGCCTAAGGTACAAAGTAGTAAGAATGCTCTTCAGATGCGTTAGACATCACTAAAGATATATTTGCTCTAGGTCCCAAAGAACTCCAATGAGAAGAGTCAAGGAACAGGATGGGATTCAGGAAATATATAATGTTTGGAGCAGTTTGTCTCTAGGGTGTACATAAAGACTTGGAACAGAACTGACAAGACCAAGGGGGACCACATTATAAATGTCTTCAGGTCTAGTCTAGGGCATATTTACTTTATCCTGTAGGCATCAGGAGGCCATTAAAAGTTGTGAGCCAGAGTATATGATAAAACAGTTAAGCAAATTAGTTTTGCTAACAAAAAACCTTAGGAATCCTAAAACTCAACATTTTCAATTTCCTTAATTTAGACTCAAAACCAGACCTGCCTTACAAAACCACAATCACAAACCCACAGAATAAAAATAAAACAGACAACAAATTTCTGGGGCTATCCCAGAGATTCCTTCAGAATTGAAGCCAGCCATCTAGGTCTAAAAAAATAAAATGTGCCCAGTATTAGCATTTTAGTAATTGGGAAAGGAATTACAATCCTTCTGGTAATGAAATTTAATCAACTATTTTTTCAGTGTCATTCAGGCTAGTTTTTCAAACATGAGTTTGAAAACTCTTGTAACACTTGTTAGGGGTGCCTGGGTGGTTCAGTTGGTTAAGTGTCAGACTCTTGATTTCAGCTCAGGTCATGATCTTAGGGTCCTAGGATCAAGCCCTGCTTTAGACTTTCCCGTCAGCAGAGGTCTGCTTCTCTCTCTCTCTCTCTCCCTACCTCTGCCTCTCTCCTACTTGCTCTCACTTTCTCTAAATAAAATAAATAAATCTTAAATAAACAAGTCTTATTATATAACATGTTATATAGGTGTACACAAGATATTCTCATGTCTTTGTTCCTTAATCTTAAGGTTACCTTCCTCTGTCAGAAATACCTCTTGCCAGTTGAATGGAAGCCACTTTAGAAATATAGTCAGTCTCTGTCTCCCCGTCTCCCTCCCTCACTCTCTCTCTGCCTCCGTTCCTGTGCCTCTCTCTCTTCATCCCCCCCAGCACACACCCCCAGAACCAACTGTGACTCAGAAAAGAATTATTGACTTAGTACAAACCTGTCACCAGCCATGCTATTAAATATAGTGCTCTCATAATGACTGCCCACTCCCTGCGCCTTTGTCCCACCTCCCACTGACCTAGCTGCCTTTCATTTTGAATTGAAGTACCCATTAAAGGAATCCAGAAAGGCTCTTTCTCCATTCATACAAGCAACATTTTATCATATACTATCTGGTTGGCTGCCTATACATATCTACTTTCTGGCCATAGCACAAAGGCACGTGTGGCATATCTGTCCTTACTAAGTACCGATGCACATGACAATCTGGGTGGAGTTCACTTCGTCAATTCAAATGCCAAAGGGGATAAAAATGGTAAATTTCACAGTTCAGCAGTAAAATAATAGTAACCTGTTATTTAACTGACATGGCCAACAATTCTGTCTTGAAAATATGCATCTGACAATTTTCTCTTACTCCCCAGAACTTTCACCTTCCAGAGACGCAACCAATAATTTTGCTCATCCAGAGACATAGCTGACAATTTTTTCTTCCACGGTTTAGATTGACAATTTTTCTTGAGAAAACAAAGCTGACAGAATTGTACTCATCAGTCCACCACCAAAACTCAACAAAGCAAGATAACGTAGCTTAAATATTTTCCTACTTTTAAGATAGCAGCCTTTCCCCAAACATTATTTTTTGCTATCTTTCAATAAAAGAAAAATGAGTCTAGAAGGGTTTACTTTTGACAACAGAGACAAATAATTCCTCATAGCTGACTTGTGCATACCACCTGTTTTCATCAGCTGTTCTCTATTGCCACTCTTAGGAACTTGGATAGTGGTTTATTTTGATGCAGAAGATGTGTTGATTGCATTACAGGAATGATTCCCACACAGAATCACTAAGAAAGGCTAACCTATATCTTTTGAGTAGGATAAAAATATTCAGGACTTAGTCATTGAGGATATCTCTTTCATCATGAAAATTCAAAAGATTAGCTACGACTGGAAAAAATTATAAAAATCCAATAATAGACAATATTAGCGTTGGCCTATAAAATTTACAAAGGAACAGACCTACCAATCCACTGTAGTTTAGGAGTGTTGAGTAGCCCATCTTTGACTCTGAGTCTTCTACTATCCCCGGCCAGGCCCAACTCCTTGACATTATTGTCTATTGTTCTCTTCTTGCTAGGTTTCATTCCAGACTAAGGGAGATGATGAGGAAACTAGAGAAAACTAAATCTTTTTTTGAAAGACAGAATAACATGGTTCCCTTTTATCATAAACTCATGGTACTTCTATACATGGAGTCCCTCTGTGTGAAGCAAAGAAAAAAGTTATCAAAGTAAGTCAATATATGGTAGGTAAGACATGTCGTAAACTGCCCAAACTGCCCTGGTATTTTTTTTTCTTTTTGGAAGGTGACTTCAATCCTAACAGACATAATTTCTATGTCCTATATTCTCTTTAAGTAACTTACTTGATCCAAAGCACCTTACTAACCATTTTCAATTATAGGATGCAGAAGGAATGCAGATGACCTTAAGAATATAACCTTCATAAGACAGCTTCTGAAAAATTCTTCCTTTTCACTCCTCCATCCTCTCTGGCCCACTCTTCTACTCATGTCTTCTTGCTCTTCTCCTTACTAGGGGAAAGTTTTATTTTCAACAAACAAGTCTGCTTATTATCAACACAGGAAATTAAGGGTTTCTAGCCCTTGCTTTTCTTTCTCAAAGCATCTTCAGACAAGGACAGCTGCTCAACATCTGTGGGAGATGGTTTTATTAAAGGGATGGGTGAGTATTGATTTGATCTAGCGGACAGGGGAAGTCAAAATTACAGTCAGATTAGTTCTCTTGCTGCCCCAGACTGGAAAAGAATCACGGGGCTCCTCACTCAGAGGCCACATGAAGGCAATGAAAGAAACCACAATTACTTCCCCGAAGATCCTCTTTCCAGGGCTGTAATTGAGCACCCTATGGTACTCAGTTTTAGCCACAATGATGAATAACCAGCTTCTGCCACTGCATGCACAGAATGCATCCTGAAGCTAAAGTTCTAGGTGAGCTTTGAATGGATTTCTCATAATGTAATCAATAAAATGCTTCATTGCGACCCACCAAATCCTGCAGACATTACTAGGAGATATGAATGATGCTTTGCTTTGGGGTCTCAGATCTTTACAAAAGAGCAAATGGAATTCTATGATTTCACCACTGATCAAAATCTATGGACAAGAAAAAGAGAAAAATCCAACCTACCCAATCTTCCCACTATAGTCCAATTTTATTTAATCTCTCAAAATGACCTTTATTTTTTTTTAAAGATTTTATTTATTTATTTGACAAACAGAGATCACACAAGTAGGCAGAGAGGCAGGCAGAGAGGGGAGGGGAGAAGCAGGCTCCCTGCCGAGCAGAGAGCCTGATGCGGGACTTGATCCCAGGACCCTGGGATCATGACCCGAGCCGAAGGCAGTGGCTTAACCCATTGAGCCACCCAGGTGTCCCAAAATGACCTTTATTTTTGAAGGAGTGTTGGGCTACCATGTCAAATATATATTTCTTTAAAAACCTACCCTGATTTTGTTTTAAACTTAGGGCATGTGAAAGAGTCAAGAACGTGGAGAAAATTATACTCCATTGTAACTATTGCCATTTACAGCCTAAGGAAGCAAAGTCCCACATTTCCCATAATTCTAACTTTTTCTCACCTTTCCTGATAAGATCTCAAACCCTAATTCTAAACTTCCTACATACTCCTTAAGAAAACCTGAATCCCAGACCAAAATACCATTGAGAAATGCTTAATGAGTTGAAAAAATAAATCACACTTTTCAAAACCATGAGCCTGAAAAAAAAAAAAAAAATAGATCACAGGACCAAGCATATGGACTTTCTCTAAAAACAGGAAACCATATTCCCTTGTTGAAGAAAGGGGCTTTCATCATTCCTTCCTTCCTCTTTAGCCATAGCTGAGTTGACCAACAGTGGACACGTTTCAAAAGGAAACCAAGATATAAGCTGAACACAATGAACCAGATTCTCTCTCAAGAATTTGAGCTATGAGCAGACACATTCTTCCCCAACCCATTTGCCCCAGGGGTTGCCCCTTCAAAGAAGCTCCCATACTGTCATACCCAGCAGGAAGCCTCAGCTAGGACCATCACTCCCACCATAAAGCTGGCACACAGAGGGTTAGCACTATCCACCAGCATGTCTGGGCCATGATTCCTGTAGTAATCATGGTCCAGTCACAATAGGAGAGTTCATACAACCCACAAGGGGACACATATGGAGTGCCTAGCTCTGGTGACTGGGGGGGTGGAAATGGACTTTTCTTCTACATAAGGCCACTCCTACAAGATTGGGAGATATAGCTGATCTATTTATTACAAAAGTAGAGAATCTGGGGGCGCCTGGATGGCTCAGTGGGTTAATGCCTCTGCCTTCGGCTCAGGTCATGATCTTGGGGTTCTGGGATCAAGCCCCACATCGGGCTCTCTGCTCAGCAGGGAGCCTGCTTCCTCCTCTCTCTCTGCCTGCCTCTCTGCCTATTTGTGATCTCTGTCAAATAAATAAATAAAATCTTTTAAAAAAAATAAAATCCTTAAAAAAAATAGAGAATCTGGTAAATGAGAAGACAAAGGAATATGTCCCAAACCTAAGACAAAAATATAAGAAAAAATGAAATGAAATGAAGATAAGCAATCTACCTGTTCAGAGTTCAAAGTAATGGTCACAAAGATGCCCACCAAAGTTGGCAGAAGAATGGATAAACACAGTGAACATTTTACCAAAAAGACAGAAAATATAAAAAAGAACCACTCAGTGGGTTAAGCCGCTGCCTTCGGCTCAGGTCATAATCTCAGGGTCCTGGGATCGAGTCCCACATCAGGCTCTCTGCTCAGTGGGGAGCCTGCTTCCCCCTCTCTCTCTCTGCCTGCCTCTCTGCCTACGTGTGATCTCTCTGTCAAATAAATAAATAAAATCTTAAAAAAAAAAAAAAAAGAACCACTTAGAGTGGAAGAATTCAATAATTGAAATAAAAAATACATTAGAAAAAAAATACATTAGAGGGAATCAGTAGCAGATTAGATGATGCAAAAGAACAGATCAGCAATCTGAAGAGAGAGTGGAAATCATCCAAGCTGAATAGCCAAAAGAAAAGGCAAAATTTTAAAAATGAGAATAGTTTAAGGGACAACATCAAGAATACCAATATTCACACTGTAGGCAGTCCCAGGAGGAGAGAGAGAGAAAGTGGAAAAAAACTTATTTGAAGAAATAATAGCTATAAACTTCCCTAACCTGGGAAAGAAAACAGAAATCAAGTCCATGTCCAAAGAGAACCCCAAATAATAGGAACTCAAAAAAGTCCACACCAAGACATGTAATAATTAAAATGTCAAAATTTAAAGATGAGAGAATCTTAAGAGCAGCAAGAGAAAAGCAATTAGTTGTATATAAGGAAATATGCATAAGGCTATCAGCTGTATTTTAGCCAAAACTTTGCAGCCCCAAAGGGAGGGGCACAATATACTCAAAGTGCTGAAAGGAAACAACTAAGAATATCCTACCCAGTGAGGGTATCATTCAGAATTGAAGAAGAGATATAGTTCTGTAGCACTATAGGCCTATCTCAAAAAAAAAAAATAAGAAAAATCTCAAACAATCTAACTTTATACCTAAAGAAACCCCCCAAAAAAAGAATAAACAAAGCACAAAATCAATAAAGAAGGAAATAATAAAAATCAGTATGGAAATAAATAAAGACTAAAAAAATAGAAGACATTAATAAAACCAAAAGCTGGCTTTTTGAAAAGATAAACAAAATTGATGAACATTTAGGTTGACACATCAAGAAGAGAGATAAACCAAATCAAAAATGAAAGAGAAGTCACAACTGACACCACAGAAATATAAAGCATTATAAAACATTACTATAAACAATTATAAACCAACAAATGGCATAACCTAAAAGAAATGGGTAATTTCCTAGAAACATATAATCTTCTAAGACTAAATAAGAAAGAAATAGGAAATCTGAATAGACTGATTATAGGTCATGAAATTGAGCCCAGAAACAAAACTAGGTTTATATGGTCAATTAATCTACAAGGAAGCAATTAATCAAGAGGAGGCAATAATATATAATGGGGAAAAGATATTCTCTTCAATAAATAGTGTCGGGAAAACTGGACAAGCTTTAAAAGAATGAAAATAGACCACTTTCTTACACTATACACAAAAAAAGAAACTCAAAATGAATTAAAGATTTAAATATAAGACCTGAAGCCACAGAACTTCTAGAAGAAAACAGAAGCAGTATTTTTTTGGATATCAGTCCTAGTAATATTTCTATGGATCAGTCTTCTCAGGCAAGGGAAATAAAAGCAAAACCAAACAACTGGGACTACATCAAATTAAAAAGTTTTTACAGAGTAAAGAAAATCATCAACAAAATGAAAAAGCAACGTACCAAATGGGAAAAGATATTTGCAAATGATACATCCAATAAGGGGTTAATGTCAAAAATATATAATGGAATTATACAACTCAATACCAAAAACAAGAACAAAAACAAAAAATAATCCAATTTTTTAAAACGGGTAGAAGACCCCAATAGACATTTTTTTCAAAAGATATATAGATGGTATAACAAATACATGAAAAAATGCTCAAAAGCACTAATCATCAGGGAAATGCAAATCAAGACCTCATAATAAGGTTTTGTAATATCACAAGGAGATACTGTCTCACAGAATAGCTAGAATCAAACAGACAAATAAGAAGTATTGGTGAGGATGTGAGAAGAAGGAACCCTCATACACTGTTGATGGGAATATAAACTGGTGCAGTCACTATGGAAAACAATATAGATATTCTTCAAAGAAATTAAAAATAGAAATACCATAGAATTCAGAAACTCCACTATTGGTATTTATCCAAGGTAAACAAAAACACTAATTTGAAAAGATATATGTTCTCTTATGTTCACTCCAGAACTATCTGTAAGCCAAGATATAGAAGCAGCTTATGTGTCCATCAGTAGATAAATGGATAAAGAAATATGGTATGTATACAATGGAATATTACATAGCCAGAAAAAAAGAATGAACTTGTCATTTATGACAACATGGATGGACCCAGAGGAATTATACTAAGTGAAATGAATTAGACAGAAAAACAAATACCAAAAAATTTCACTTGTACATGGAATCTAAAAAAATAAAATAAAATGAACAAAACAAAACAGAAATAGACTCATAAATACAAAAGACAAACTGGTGGTAGGAGGGTAGGTG
>RCUC01114832.1:0-27101 GCA_003697995.1 Taxidea taxus jeffersonii
GGGTTGCTAGGGCTAGAGGTGGGAGGTTGGTAGACCCTGCCTTATTTTCAATTCCCCCTCTACCTGACCCTCTGTGGCCCAGACCACAACCACAGCCCTGGCCAGCATGGCTCTGGGATGACTGACCTAACCTACTTTGTTTGCATCCTAAGGGGTCTGTTAATCCTAGGAGGCTGGGATCAGCCTCATCACCTGTGATTTAGGTTCGGGGGCTCAGGGCTGTGTGTAGGTCTCTGAGAAACAAGGGGATGGGTAGACACTTGGGCACATTGCTTTATAAGCATTAAGTAACTTGGGCAGCTGAATGTCCTTCATCCCGATTTTATTTACTCTGTCCTTTGCTCCTGTTCTCCTCAGGCCACCAGTGGAAAGACTATAGGGTCACATAGCTCCATACCATTTCAAGGATTCATTGTCTACCTGGAGGTAATGTATGATCATTTTATATACTGCCACAGATTCATTATTCATACAATTTTCTATTAACTTTTAATGCATCCAAGTTCCTAGTTATTTAACATATAAGACAATTGGCCAGACATCTTCATAAACCTAAGAAAAGTGGCTCTGAGGTACTGTTCCAGAGCGTCCCGATCTATTAGCTGCCTGATGAGACAGTACTGCTCTTAGCCACGGGCCGGACCCCTGCCTCGGATCCCCATACTCATAAGTCCTTGCGATTTGGATGCCGTTCCTCAGCTGCTACTGTCTATCCAGCCCGTAAGGCCGACCAGACATCTAGAGAAGTTCTGGAACTCATACTTATGTACTGTTTTAGAGCCAAAGTGGGGCCTAATTCAGGAGAGCAGGTTGGTCAGCATATGTTCCCACTGACACTGGCTGGCAAGTTATTTCTTTTGTAATATTGCATGATCCTGACCTGTAGAGTGGTGCTGACATGCTGATTTGGGGTAACGCTCATTCACGGGGGATGAGGAAGACAAGAACATTCACATTGGGCAATAAATAAATGCCCATTATTCCAAATCTTTATTAGTTAATCACTGTACCTCACGTGGGTTCATTTTCCAATAACATTGCTGATACACACATGTACCAGCAAAATACGGTCGCCTGGGGCTCACACTCCCTGGGGATAGCCATATCCTGGGGAACCATTGTAGGTTCTCAGACAGGGGCTGATGCACACTGAGTATTTAGCAAAGGAGACATTGGCGCCGGACAAGAGCAGGGAGAGAGCTGTGGCATTCACAAGGCTGAGAGGAGCCAGTTGGAGAAAGGAAAATACCCTAGCTCGAGTACCTCATTTCCTTGAGGAGTCTCCTAGCTCTCAATGTTTGGGTTTCTAATGTAGGGCTGAGGCAGTAAAGGCTTTGGCGTGGTGCTGCCAGAGCCTACAGCGGAAGGAAGTGAAGAAATATTTTCATGTAATGTCAGCGCTGGTAAAAGTGGTACCTCATGTGGAACTAAGTGTCATCCTGACACTTGACACACATGGGCCTGTTCAGTCCTCACGTCAGTCTTCAATATTCACATTCTCCAGATGAGGAGACAGAATTAGAAAAAGTTGAATAACTGGCCAAGGTTTAAAGCTATTATTATTGGCAAATTCGGTAGAGGAGCCAAAGACATGGGAGGAGTCACAAGTGTCTCTAGGTGTTCGAGGCTGGAGGGCGGGGAGCACAATTCGGATGGGTTTGTGGTGAGTTTGCTTGCTTTGTTTTGTTTTCTCATGGGTTATGGTGGTGAGGGCATTGAGATGATGAGTAAAGAGCTATGATTGCGGGTCACCTGAGTAGTGCTGTCATGGAGAGATCTGGAAATACCCGCAGAGATCAGAGGAGCGGTTGGGCTGGAGATTGTGGATTTGGGATCATCAAAGATGAGAGGGACAGTTTTGTGGGTGGGAGAGGCAACTGACTTCTGGGATAGAGTGGGCAGAATTTCTTAAGAGAACCAGCTTGGGAGGGAGATCTCCATGGGCAAGACTCCAGCATCAACTCAGCAACTAAAATCCCCAGCCACTTTTGAAGAGCTGTTCTATTATATAGTTTGGTCAGCAGCTCAGCTCCATATTTTCACCCACCAGAATGTTCAGATCAATACTGTCAGTCCTCATGATTTACTGAACCTGAATTTCTCTAACTGCTCCATTAACTCTCTGGAAAGGTTTCTCCCTCTGTTAGCACTGGATCATGATTTTCCATAAAATTTGCCCTTGAGCAAGCATTCTCTCATCATTCTCACTAGGGAAATTTTCTCCCCCTACCCCATCCCCGCCAATCTCCATCCTTCTTCACTTTCTTTGGAGCTTTGTTTCATGAACCTGCATTTTGCCTGCTAATTAGTATTTTTGAATATATACTTGTATTGAGCTTGGAACCTGTGGGGGTTTTTTCATGCCAGTTTGTGAGTTTCAAATTCTTTGTGTCAGTTCATAGTTCCCTAACTTGGTTATTAATTTAGGATCTTCTTGCTTCTATGCATAGTAGAGGCACTCTGTTGCTGATAGGCTTGGCGCTGTGGCCCCAGTCTCCACGTGCCCAGTCCTGTGTTCATGTTCATGGTGTTGCTTCCCCGAATGCTGGGCACACTGGGGTCCTGTGGCCAGACAGCCCATTATAAAAGGTGAATTCACGCATAATGTGGCCCTTTGTTCCAGGGAATATTTTGTTCCTCTGATCCTCAGCTTCAGCATCATGAAAAAGCATTTGTCAAGCCCTTATGCTAGAGTGCTGCACTAAGCACTCCATAAAGAGGTTCACCGCCATGTCGGGCCAAGAGTGACAGAGCCAGGCCTGGGTGTGGAAGGATATTGCTATGGCTCTGGCTCTCAGATACAGTGTCTTGCAATTTGACAGGAAAAATGGTGTCTTACCAGGGACACCCGGCAACGTGGAGATACCTGAGTGGGGATGGGGCACGGAAGCCGCAGTTCATGCGGTATACAGGATATATAGACAGACACCGCCAGAAAAGAGGAAGGGGGACAAGCTGTTTTTCCCTCAGGAAGCCTGAAGGGTAAGCTCCTAAGAGGAAGCTACAACATCACCAAGTGGCACCCCCTTCCACAGCTTCCCAGGGAGGCGAGAAACATCAAAGTCTCTACAAGTTCTATCATTTGGCTAAGTGTCAGCACAGCGTTCTTGCCTATTAATGCCAGTCATCTAGCTTGGAACGACACAGACACATAAATAAGAGCATAACACATGATCACATAAAAGGCATAGCAAAAAAAGAAGTAGACACACATGAAGGGCAAGGGATGGTTTGTGTGTGGAGGAGGAGGGGTGTAGAAGCCACCCAACTGACAAGAGTGTGGAGTGGATTAAATGGGCTAATCCATAAAGTGCTTAGAGAAGTCTCGGGTGCTTCTCTAAGCTATATATGAGCCATATATATATACATAGAGAGAGAGAGAGATGTATATATATATATATATATCTCACTATATAAGTGCTATATATGAGCCTGTTGAATGAATGAGTGAATGAATGAATGAATGAACAAATCAAGTCCAAGTTAGTAAAACTGGAAGAATAAAGCAAGTGGATTTCTCCCTCTTCCTACACCAGATTGGCTGCCATAGCCCTGGATTCACAGTTCAGGACTGGGGAAGGTTCAGCTGCACAGAATGTCCTTGAAAGGCTGCCCCAGACCACCTTGATGAGGCACATGATTCATCTCCAGGTAGGTGCCCTGTGTGATGTGGCACACGGTAACAGGTAATTTTATTAGGACAGTTTCTAAGGATGGAGAAAGAAAGAGGACATTCCCATTTTGTTTGCTTTGCTCCTGATCCTGGCAAATTAACTCTAAAGGTAGTGACCGCTGGGTCCAAGTATGTATAAATAATAATACCATAAAATGATGTTTAAAGTAAAAGTTTTATGAAGACCAAAGAATTTGTTAAAAAAGCTTGACCTTGTTCTCTGTCCTAAAATTGAACAAAGGTGTGGATTTTGATGTCAGACTTCAGTCTCTCATCACACAGAAATTGCTGGAAGCCTCGCTGGTCCTGTCCAATACTCAGATGTGTCCATGTCGTTCTTGTCCTTGGCTTGTCTGCCTGTCTTTGCGGACATTTGCTTCTTGACTCCCCTCATTGCCACCAGAGGGTCCTTGATTTTTGCTGGCTAATGGTGAGCACTGGGGCAGGATGCTCTGACTCTCTGCATTCCTAACCTGGGCCCTCTCAGTGTGTGGTTTCTCTGGTGTCTGAGTTCTTATACTGTGACCGCAGGAGGGCAGTTTTAATGCCCCTCAGGAGTTGCTTGGATCAGATTTCTGGATTGGGCAGCCTTAAAATACTTTCTGCATTGTGTTAGGAAACATTCCCCAGGCAATAAGAGTGTAGGGAATCACCATTGACTACTCAGTAGCCAATGACAGATGATTTCCAGGACCCAAAACTCTCCTCTGATGGGTAGGGTTCCACTGGGGTTCACAGGGATCCCTGCTGTCCAACCTCAGTCACCTAGAGAGACTTGAGAAGGTCATCCTCACCTGGGATCACAGAAGTGGGTGGATCCTGTTCAGCCACGTGGCTGAGAGTCTACAGACATCAGTCAAGTTCGTTAACAGGTTTATCTCTGCCCTGACACAAACATATGAGTTTTGGAATAGTAGAAGTGTGTGGGGGTGTGTGGGGGGTGCGTGTGGGGTTTATCACAGGGAGACCACTGCACAGATTCTCTAATTCCTTCCTTTGTGCCTTGTTGGATACCACAGCATCACCAGTCCTTGTAGGTAATTTTTCTGGCTTCACATTCACCTCTATAAAGTTTTCCCTGGTTAATTCAAACATGCTGTCATGACTTTCATATTGGTTAATACCTTTCTTGGTATTTTAAAATTTCCTACGTATTGTGAGATATGTTTATCCCACAATAAGCATACAATTAAATCATGTGACTTAAGTAGTGATACACCCAGTAAACATTATTGATGATACTAGTGAGCCATGAGACTAAACAAGTAATTTTGTGAAGCAAACAGTGTTATCCAAGGCATGACAGAGAAAGGGAAAATGACCAACTCCATCAGTTCTCTAGTGGTAGATGCGTGGAAAGTGGTATATTAACATACACTTGCCTAGAAAAAGATATTGGTAGGGAGATCACAATGATTTTGTAGAAAAATACTGTCACATCTGCTACCTCCTTTCTTTGGAATCTCCTCTTGCTTTCTTTTCTTTTTTTTAATTTATTAGACAGACAGAGATCACAAGCAGGCAGAGAGAGAGAGGGAGGAAGGAGGCTCCCTGCCGAGCAGAGAGCCTGATGCGGGACTCAATCCCCGGACTCTGAGATCATGACCTGAGCCAAAGGCAGAGGCTTTAACCCACTGAGCCACCCAGGTGCCCCTCCTCTTGCTTTCTAATGTGCAATGTATACTTTTTAAACTTTCAGTTACCAGAAAGGAAGCTTCATGCTCAGGGTATATGGGCATCCAGTAACAATGAGTGCTTGAGAATAAATATGAAGTAAAAAAATGTATTGGAAGGGCCGCTGTTCACCTCCATGAAGGGCCAGTGTTTGTGGACCTTTGGGAGGAATACTGCTCTGAGGACAGGACCCACATCCTAATCGTACCTGGAGTACCAGCACCCGATTCAATGCTTTGCCCAGAGATGTGTGTGGAAGAAATGAATGGATATTTTAATCAGCCTGGGTATTGTGTTTTTGGCGCCTATGGGTGTGACATATAGATTGTGATCTCATTTATAACAGAAGACAATGATTAAGCCAGAATGAATTTTGTGCTGTTATTTTTTAAAAATGACATAATTTAGCTTTATAAGTTGTAATAATTTTAAATGGTTTTTTTAAAAAGATTTTTATTTATTCATTTGACATACAGAGATCACAAGTAGGCAGAGAGGCAGGCAGAGAGAGAGAGAGGAGGAAGCAAGCTCCCTGCGGAGCAGAGAGCCCGATGAGGGGCTCGATCCCAGGACCCTGGGATCATGACCTGAGCTGAAGGCAGAGGCTTTAACCCACTGAGCCACCCAGGCACCCCTAAATGTTTTTTTTTAATAGTATAACAATTATAGTACTAGCATATGTGGGTGTTAGGCACTGCTTTTAATTGAAATAATTCTAACAGGAACCCTATAAGGAGATATTCTCATTTTATAAATGGGAACGCTGAGGCACAGAGGAGTTGTGATTTCTCCAGAGTGAAGTGACAGGGATGTGATCTGAAGCCAGGCAATCTAGCTGAAGAATCTATGGTTATTTGCCAGAAATTTATATAGCCTCTTATGCTGGTGAGAATCTATCCATACTGAGTACAGATAGAGACTTGTTTAGTACCCAGTCATAAAATAAATGTTTATTTGTCTACCAATTAGGTACAATAGGATGGTGATAAATTTGGAAAGGATCAGGGACACCCAAAGTACTTGTTAAAGTCATTTAAAAAATCTGAAGAACATCAAAAAGAGAAAGGAACAATGGCTGTTTATAATTAAATTATTAATATAGGACAATGTACATTTTTGTCCTAGTTGAAGACAGAAATCCTAGCAAAGGGACAAAGAAGAATTGAGCAACCGGGAGGAACTTAAATAGAGATTCTCCTGGGAGATAATAACCTGGACACATTGTCCATTATGAGTGGACTAAAATCATAGAATACGATCTTTAAATTAACCAGGAAGTTAATACATCTCCTTGAACTGATAAATTTCTGAGCTAAGGTAATCAGCAAGATGGGACAAAGAGACCATTAGGGCTGTCACACATTTTATTAGGTGAGAGAGAGTGCCCTTCCTTCAAACTTATAAGAAAAACACAGTTTTGATAAAATACAAGATATTTTGCAATGTATTTCAGTTAGGTTTTATAAAAATGTTCTAAGGAATAAATATCTATAAAAGTTTGAGGAAAATCTGGAAGGATTTCATCCTGCAAAACTGCGTGTAGGTAAGTTTTAGCACCCCCTATCATTTAAATGGGGGGATGCATATATTCTAGATGGTATTTTTCATCTTTTTTTAAATTTTTATTTTTTAATATAATTTTTTATTTTTTTATTAACATATAATGTAACTCCACCACCCTCTCCCAACACCCCTCCTCCCCCACCCCCCTCAGTTTGTTTTGAGACATTAAGAGTCTCTTTTGGTTTGTCTCCCTCCTGATCCCATCTTGTTTCATTTATTCTTTTCCTACTCCCTTAACCCACCCCCCCCCCGCCATTGCATCTCCACTTCCTCATATCAGGGAGATCATATGAGTTGTCTTTCTCTGATTGACTTATTTCGCTAAGCATGATACCCTCTAGTTTCAACCATGTTGTCACAAATGGCAAGATTTCATTTCTTTTGATGGCTGCATAGTATTCCATTGTGTATATATACCACTTCTTCTTTATCCATTCATCTGTTGATGGACATCTAGGTTCTTTCCATAACTTGGCTATTGTGGACATTGCTGCTATAAACATTCGGGTGCATGTGCCCCTTCGGATCACTACGTTTGTATCATTAGGGTAAATACCCAGTAGTGCAATTGCTGGGTCATAAGGTAGCTCAATTTTCAACTTTTTGAGGAACCTCCATGCTGTTTTCCAGAGTGGTTGCACCAGCTTGCATTCCCACCAGCAGTGTAGGAGGGTTCCCCCTTCTCCACATCCTCGCCAGCATCTGTCATTTCCTGACTTGTTAATTTTAGCCATTCTGACTGGTGTGAGGTGGTATCTCATAGTGGTTTTGATTTGTATTTCCCTGATGCCCAGTGATGTGGAGCACTTTTTCATGTGTCTGTTGGCCATCTGGATGTCTTCTTTGCAGAAATGTCTGTTCATGTCCTCTGCCCATTTCTTGATTGGATTATTTATTCTTTGGGTGTTGAGTTTGCTAAGCTCTTTATAGATTTTGGATACTAGCCCTTTATCTGATATGTTGTTTGCAAACATCTTCTCCCATTCTGTCAGTTGTCTTTTGGTTTTGTTGACTGTTTCCTTTGCTGTGCAAAAGCTTTTGATCTTGATGAAGTCCCAATAGTTTATTTTTTCCCCTTGCTTCCCTTGCCTTTGGCGTTCTTCCTAGGAAGAATTTGCTGCGACTGAGGTCGAAGTGGTTGCTGCCTGTGTTCTCCTCAAGGATTTTGATGGATTCCTTTCTCACATTGAGGTCCTTCATTTGAGTCTATTTTCATGTGTGGTGTAGGGAAATGGTCCAATTTCATTTTTCTGCATGTTCTTCATGTTTCTGCAGTTTTCCCAACACCATTTGTTGAAGAGGCTGTCTTTTTTCCATTGGACATTCTTTCCTGCTTTGTCAAAGATTAGTTGACCATAGAGTTGAGGGTCTATTTCTGGGCTCTCTATTCTGTTCCATTGATCTATGTGTCTATTTTTGTGCCAGTACCATACTGTCTTGATGATGGCAGCTTTGTAATAGAGCTTGAAGTCTGGAATGCCACCAGCTTTGGCTTTCTTTTTCAATATTCCTTTGGCTATTCAAGGTCTTTTCTGGTTCCATATAAATTTTAGGATTATTTGTTCCATTTCTTTGAAAAAATTGGATGGGATTTTGATAGGCATTGCATTAAATGTGTAGATAGTTTTAGGTAGCATAGACATTTTCACAATATTTGTTCTTCTAATCCATGAGCATGGAACATTTTTCCATTTCTTTGTGTCTTCCTCAATTTCTTTCATGAGTACTTTATAGTTTTCTGAGTATAGATTCTTTGCCTCTTTGGTTAGGTTTATTCCTAGGTATCTTATGGTTTTGGGTGCAATTGTAAATGGGATGGACTCCTTAATTTCTCTTTCTTCTGTCTTGTTGTTGGTGTAAAGAAATGCAACTGATTTCTGTGCATTGATTTTATATCCTGACACTTTACTGAATTCCTGTACAAGTTCTAGCAGTTTTGGAGTGGAGCCTTTTGGGTTTTCCACATATAGTATCATATCATCTGCAAAGAGTGATAGTTTGGCTTCTTCTTTGCTGATTTGGATGCCTTTAATTTCTTTTTGTTGTCTGATTGCTGAGGCTAGGACTTCCAGTACTATGTTGAATAGCAGTGGTGATAATGGACATCCTTGCCGTGTTCCTGACCTTAGCGGAAAAGCTCTCAGTTTTTCTCCATTGAGAATAGTATTTGCGGTGGGTTTTTCATAGATGGCTTTGATAATATTGAGGTATGTGCCTTCTATCCCTACACTTTGAAGGGTTTTGATCAGGAAGGGATGCTGTATTTTGTCAAATGCTTTTTCAGCATCTATTGAGAGTATCATATGGTTCTTGTTTATTTTTGATCTTTTAATTCTCTAAGTTGTTTCAGGTTAAAAACATCTTTTAATTTCAGTTTAATAGCCATAAGCCTTTTTGAATAAGCCATAAGCCTTTTGAATAATAATGCCTACAGCTCTCAGGTATATGCATTAAAGGTGATGGCAAGCTTGAAAAAAAAAATCCCTTTCTCTGGGATCAGTCTGAGACCTCACTTTGGGAATTAAATGGATGTGACAGGGGATTCATGTCTGTGGTTTCAGGAGTCAATGGTGTAGTGTGTTGGGCTCAGCTCACGATGCTGGGTAGTGTCTGGCACTTTCCTATATCTGACCACCGTTTCTCCTGTTGGTCCTGTTAGTAAGATACTGGTTTATTTTGGCTGTGTTCCTGCCCCTACAGTGAGCTACTGGAACGACAGCAACACTGGTGTGAAAAGCACCTTTTCTTCATTGAATTCCTTATTAGTCATTTATTTCATTGACACATAAGAAAACCCCAAACCATCACAGTAGCACTGACCTGGTCATATGGACGCTTTCCCTGCTGCCCCTCCTTCAGGACTAAGGCACCCATTCCCCCAGCTGCTGGGAGGACCCCTCCCAGAAATTGCCTTTGGATGAAGGTTAGCCTGAGCTTGATGACTGACAGCTGGGAATACAAAGGTCCTTCCTCTTGGCTTTGCTTGGGACAACTCTGCCGGGTCATCCCAGCATAAAAGTGCCCATGTGGGGTCCACTGAGGCTTTTGTTGTGACTAAATGCCATCCAGGTTTTCTTCCTGCTCAGTCTGGCTTGCTTCACTTTCCCACAGATGGGGTTCCTAAAGTACTCCCCAGTAAACTTCCTGCACCCCAGTCTGTTCCTGGGAGACTTGATCTGTAACCCCTGGCAACATATTCTGGATGCTAAAGGATGAAGGATGAAGGTACACTTTGGAGAAAGACTCATACAAACTTTTATAAGTTCTTTGGACAAGGGTGATATTTTTCTTATTTACATAAACTCTTTCCCTGATGTCTACCTTCCCATTTTTTTCCAACCTTGATTAATCCCTAATTTACGCATACGGGTTTCCAATTGGGAGATATAATTTGTGCTTAATGTAAAAAAATTTCAAATACTGAAGAAATAAGTATACATACATGAGTTGTCGCTATAGTATGCCCACCAGATTGCCATCATTTAGAAGACCCAGAGCAACCCTCTGCATCCCCACCCACTCTGAGTGCTGGCTAGTCCTTTGTACATGACACTTAACACCTTGATTCATATATCTGAAGATGAACAGGCATTGGCAATTAGAATAATTTGGGATATTTGGGATTTATTTACAAAGCACTTTCCATCCATTATATTGATTTATTTCTTGGCATCCTTGAGAAAGTTTGGCCAAGTGAGCCCCACTTTATAGATGGAGAGTAACTTGCTGAAGACACTGGGGTTTGGGGAAATTTCTTTCTGACAGGCTCCAATTTCGAGGATCAATCAATGGGCCCAAGCCCATCATTCAAAGAAAACAGCAGAAAAGACGTGGTGTTTTGAGAAATGGCACATTCTGAAGTCTCTGTCACTGAGAGAAGGATGTAAGCTCAGGATCAAAGCATCATCTTCAAAGAAGGGTGAAGTACTTGTTAAATAACTCCTGGCAACTGCTTAAGCACTAAGCATTGTAATTGCAGAGAGCAGGAGCAGAACCAAAAATAGAAAAGTGGATAAGGACAGGACCAAAGACATCATTGTCACTCAAACTTGAATGTCACTTTTTGACAGCATTTGAGTAATTGATTCTTGGTTTTTCCATGCTCAGAATTTAGTAGTCACACTTTGCTGTGACAGCCCTAGAAGAAGGGAAAGGCCAGGACCCTGTCGGAGCCTGGGATTAATATAAAGAATGGAGGGTGAAGAATTATTATCAGCCTGTGCCGCCTCTTCTCTAGTTCAAGTTCCTTGGAAAGGAAAGAAAGCCACTCAGGCTAGCCCCAATTTACAGAAATGTTAGAGGATTTCATGGACCAGACACACAACCAGACCCTGCTTAGCAAAAAGCTGGACCTGAGAAGTAGAAGGCTATTAGGAGTTAATCCTCTCTCTCTGTTTCCTAGAGCTGCACAGTCTCCTCTATTGACCTCTCATCTAAACCAGTGTCCTTTGCACACATCTTGTTTTCTTTATTTCATCCAGCTCAACTGCCATTCTAACTCTACATCATGACCTTCAAGCTCCTGTAACTACCACTAACTGACAACAGTTTCTGGGTCTCCTGGGGGCAAGTTCTCATATGGGAGAGACTTATCAGGCCATATCTTGCTTTTCTCACAGTGGAGCAGCCATGTTGGATGGGGGAGGGCTGGGGGTATAGAGATATGCAGAATGGATGGGGAGACAATGGGACCTATTTATTATATCCTCACTTATCTCTGTTTCCATCAAGTTCTTCATCGTTCTCCATGATCTGGTTGAGAATACACAAGAGGTTGGGTAATCACAGCGGTGAATCACTGTGTAGAGTGTGGTGTCTGCTCTAAATGGGTTTATAATCTGGTTGATGTGATCAGGCACAAGCCCAAGAAAAGGAAACAAGTCATACCAGGCAGTGCCTGATGAGCATCAGATAACTGGCATAGACTTTAGGTGTTCTAAAGATTCAGAGGAGGGAGAAATCATTGTGTGTTGGGAGGTTCAAAGAGGATTTTTCAAGAGAAGTGGGGAAAGAAGTGAGTCTTGAGGGATGGGAAGGATTTGAAGAGAAAGGGAAGAGGAGAGGATTCTAGATTGGGGCAGAGTAGGGAAGAGTGGGGTGCATAATGCATGTCCAGAGCACAATAAATAGGCCCACCTGTTCTGAGCATAAAGTGTGTGTTGGAAAGTACTAGAAGGTAAGTTAGGAAAAATGGGGAGGAATAAATTTATATAGGACTTTGAACACAAAACTAAATAGTTTGGATTTACTCTGAATTTTTTATTAGTGATGTTTGAGCAGGGCATGGCAGAGTCAGGGGCTCTTAGGTGACCCTCTGCAGTGGAGGCGGCCAGAGGGCAGACATGATCGAGAGGACCTTGTAGTGTTGCCAGTAATATGGGGCAGGAGGCTTGAGGACGAGGAGATGGACTCAAACATCTTGGAAAGAAAACGGGATCTCTGTCATTTAAGGTCTCAGTTGCCTGTCGATTATGCACTTACAGAAAGAGTCACAAGTTCAGGGAAGTAATTGACAAGCTATTGCCTTTAGCTCCCTGCACCCTACAGATCTCTGGCTTCAGCTAGTAAATGCAAATGCTACCACATTGAAATTAATACTCTGATGTTAAGATCTTGAGCCTCCAGGTATACGTAGGAAGTCCAGTCTTTACAGAGCTCCTCTCTTGACCAGTCAGGGAGCTAGCCTGGAAACTCTAGTTAACTTAGGCAGAAATGGTGTTTATTGGAATCATATCTCTTTCCTCTCATAGCTGGTTGAGAAGGAGTGTGCAACTCTGGCTTATATGGTGACTCTGTGAGCTCACTCTTTTTATATTCAGTGCATTACTGAGTTCTGCCTTCGGAATTTATTCCCACCAAGTGTCCCTTCTTTCATTCTGCATTAGCATTTTATCCCATCTGTATTCGTCTTCTCTGGCTGCCATCACAAAATGTTACAGAGTAGGTGGTTTAAGCAATAGAAATTAATCTTCTCACAGTTCTGGATGCTAGAGAGTCCAAAATCAGTAATAGTATTAGTTAGATAGGCTTCATTGTGAGACCTCTTCCTGGGGCTTGTAGGAGGCTGCCATCTCAGTACTCATGACCTCTTCTTTTTACATTCGAGGAGAGAGAGAGAAAGAGAGGTCTCACCTTATGCCACTCATCCTATTGAATCAGACTCCACCCTTAAAACCTTACTTAACTTTCATTACTTCCTTAGAGGCCCCATCTCCAGATACAGCCACACTGGAGGTGTGGACTTCAACATAGGAATTTCGAGGAGACACAAACACTTTCCCCATAACACCTTCTCTATTTCCATACCCCTAATCTAGAGGTTCTCCCGTTTCAGTTCTTTAGAATCACCTGGAGGTGTTGTTAATATCTACATGGTGGGGTCCCAGCCCGAGTTTCTGACTCAGTGGGGCTAGGGAAGGGCTTGAGAATTTGCATTTCTAACTCATTGCTAGGTGATGCTTCTTCTTCTGCTGCTGGTCCAGGGACCCCACTCTGAGAACCACTTCCCTGGTCTGAGCTGCTGTCATCACTTATCTGGATTATCATCATGACTTCCTAACTAATCTACTCCCGCTTTTGCCTCTATTCTCCTCACAGCAGCCAGAGTGAACGTTTATGAATATAAGTAAAATCATGTTTTTCTCCTGTTTAACACTCTTCAGTGGTTTCTGACCACTCCTGATGGTCTACCGACCCCGCAGGATCTAGCTCCTGCCAGCTCTGCAAACCTGTCTTATAAAACCTGTCTTAGTCATGATCAACACTCCACTCTCTCCACCTTTAGTTCTCTCCCTTGAACATGTGCTCCCAGGCCTTACTCTTGAGCTCCTCTGGGATGTTCTCTCCAAACCCCCAAGGGGAGGCTGGCTGGCTTTGTCTCCTCCTTGATGATTAAGCTCAGATGTTACCCCCTTCCTAGGACATCCTTGAACACCCTCTCTGAAGCAGCCTTCCTCAGTTTCTGTTTACTTCCTCACTCTCATTCTTTCCCCTTGTTGTAACTCTCACAATCATTAATTACCTTGTTTATGTGTTATTCTATCTAGTGTGGTCTGTCCTTCATTAAAATTGTAAGCACCTGGGGTGCAGGGCTTTTCTCTTCATAGCCCTGCCCTAGGACTTTGCACAGTAGGGAGCACTTGATAAATATTTGTGGAATGAATGTTATCTGTATATACCTGAAGTGGACAAGGTTCAGGTATTTTTCTTAAAAGTTCCATGTAGATCCGTGGATGTAAATAGATGCTTTGGAAAGGAAGATCACCTGTCTCCAGCTGTCACATTGCTCTCACTTGATTCGGCACAGTGAGGATTTCCCTTACACCTGTAGCACCCGGGCTGATGAAGGCCAAGGTGGTTTTTGGCAAGCCTCATGCTTCATACCAGTTCCAACACCCCCATCCTCTCTTGCCTGTCTTTCTGCTTCTGGGGGCTGCTCAGAGCCTCCCGCTGCAGCACCCAGCAAGCCGATGATTTCAGCACCCACCTCGTCATGTCAGATCTTCTCCTCATTTTCAAACGTGCCTCCCTCCTGTCCCAGTATCTGAAGGCTCTGCTCTGGTAATGGGTGCTGATGGCTGGGCGAGTGGGGTAAACAGGACAATTGCTTTAACTTCATTTGTGGTTAAGAGGTATCAGGGCCCCTTTGTTAATAAAACATTCCTGAGCTGTATCTCAGGGAACAGCATACCATGGAATTCAGGTTTTTACTTAAGTATCTACTTTGTTTTAGATTTTGTGTAAAGAATGAAAATAAATTGAAATAAAAATATTATTGGAATAACAGGATTATGTAAACATAAGTGAAAGGAGATCCTGGAAAACAGGTTGCAAAGTCGCTTTGATATCAATCAGCTGAGAGTCAGACGTGTTTCTTAATCAAAGCATGTAGTTATGCAATAGGAAACATTACAATAATGAAAAAATGATCTACAGATCTAAGTTTCATTCAGTAACATTCTTGGTTAAAATAAAAATGAGGAATTTTTTTTCCATTCAGAAAAAGAGAGTCACTTTGCCTGAGTCATGTTTGCCCACTTTTTTCCATATGGTTGAGTACTATTTATTGGCTGAGGTTGACAATATTCTAAAGACTTCGTGATTGATGAGCTCTATTTATGGCAGCAATTTGAGAAAAGTAAATTTAGGTAATATTAGGAAGGAAATAGTTGGCTTATTAAAAAATAGAAATCAACCACTATAGCAAATACTTTGAAAGGCAAAAAGAGCTGAAATCCTGAAAACTGCCTGGCTCTCCCAAGGCCTCTCTCCCCATCCCATAATCACAAAATCCCTGATCCTCCTGTTGTCTGGCTTATGGAGTTACGACCTCCTCACTGGTTTGAGAGTTCACACCCTAGGCGGGTGCTTGGCATTGGGCCAAACTTCTCTACCTCGTGGCTATTGATTAGTCTTCTTAGAACAAGATTTTGATAACCTTTCCTCTGATCAAGACTTGTGTCTGGGGACAGAAAGCGAATGCCCACTCTCTACTTCAGCATCATAACCCTACATCACATGTGGCTTGTTAAAAACCCAGGTGAAACATACATAACACAAACGTTGCCATTTTAATAATTTTTAAGTGTACAATTCAGTGGCATTAAGTGTACTCACAACGCCGTGCAGCCATCACTGTTATCCATTTCTAGGACTTTTTCATCATCCCAAACAGAAATTCTACCCATTAAATTAGAGCTTCTTATCCCCTCTGCTTCAGGCCTGATAACCTCTATTATGCTTTTTCTCTCTATAAATGTATACATCTTAGGTGCCTCATATAAGTGGAATCACGCCTCTTTGTCCTGTGTGTCCGGCTGGTCTCACTTAGCGTAAAGTTTTTAAGGTTTATCCGTGTTGTAGCACGTGTCAGAAGTCCCTTCCTTGTTAAGACTGAATGATATCCCGTGGTATCTATATATCACTTTGGTTTGTCCATTCATCCATTGATGGTCATTTAGATTGTCCCTACATTTTGCCTTTTGTGAATAATGCTGCCACAAACAATGGTATGTAAGTACATGTTTGAGTTTCTCCTTCTAATCTTTTGGGTCCATACTTAGAGGTATAGAATTGTTAGATCAGATGACGATTCTTAAGCTTTTGGAGGAATCCATCACGGGATTTTGACGTACCCAGACCTTTTATTCTCACTTTTCTTTTTCTTTTTTGGAGGCTCTTCTTAAGGTAGGCTGGTTCCCAGCCCATTGCCCAAGCAGATCCATCCTGTGTCTTCCCTCAAACTGAATACAAAATGCTTCTCCTGTTCCCCACCATCAGCCAGTCTTCACGAACTCAAGGTCTCCCTCCTAATGAAAATAAATTCCAGCTTCTGCAACTCGGAAGTGAAAGAAGCAGTTACAAGAATGTGCCTCAAGTCTTTGCTTTTTCTTTCAAGAAAGCACACACCATGGCATTCGAAAAGCCCTCTTTCCCTGTTACCCTTATGTGGATTGCAGTGGCTTCCTGGGAGTCTCTCCCTCTCTCTTCAGTTTCCAACCCTCAAGCTTCAACACTCAGGCTTGCTGTCTTTCTCCCCTGCCCATCGCCCAAACTCTTCTTTCTGTAGCTGAACTTAACTTTTCAGATTTTTATTTATTTTTTATTTATTTAATTTTTTATTTATTTATTTTTTTACCCTTCCAGGTTTTTAAAGTTCGTTGTGTGTTCCTCATGACCTAGGCTCTGCATAATTGAGAGCACCTGGCTGCTGACCTAGAAGGAAGAGTCACGCTGTAAAAGTTAGGGATGGGTGGGGCGTCTGGGTGGTTCAGTCAGCTTGGCTCAGGTCATGATCCTAGAGTCCTGGTATCAAGCCTCACGTTGGGCTCTCTGCTCAGCAGGGAGCCTGCTTCTCCCTCTCCCTCTGCCTGCTGCTTCACCTGCTTGTGCACACACTCTCTGTCAAATAAATAAATAAAATCTTTTAAAAAAAAGTTAAGGATGGGCAAAAATTGTGAATACCTATACACTAATTATTTTCCCCTTTTCTATATTCACCTTGGTAATGATTTTCACTTTCTTGCATGATAAGAATGTTTTCCCTAGGGGTGCCTGGGTGGCTCAGTGGGTTTAGGGTTGGCTTCGGCTCGGGTCATGATCTCAGGGTCCTGGGATCAAGTCCCGTATCGGGCTCCTGCTCAGTGAGGAGTTTGCTTCTCCCTCTGCCTGCTGTTCTCCCAGCTTGGGCCACCCCCCCTTCTCTCTGACAAATAAATCAATAAAATCTTTTTTTAAAAAATGAATATTTTCCCTCTATACAATTCTGAGCTATGTGAAAGTACATTTGAGGGGGGGGGGTTCTTCTTTGCTTAAAAAACCTCATTGTTAAGAACACAAATTCCTTGCCTTGGAATGTATGCTCATAATTCAATGCATTGATCGCAAAGGGTCTTTCCAGTGGTATTTCCCACTACTCTCCTGTGTGCCCTCCAGGCCCCAGTGAACAGGACTGCCAGCGACTTGCTAACTGTCCCTGCATTTTCCTGTCTCCATTTGTTCGTCTTTCCACTTACCCTCTTTACCCTCCTTTCATGTCTGCCCAATATCTACCCATCTCTCAAGTTCAAAGTCAAATCCTGCTAGTTCCTTAAAAATAACTGTTTGAGGATTAAACAAAACAATATGTGCAAAGCAAAGAATTTTGCACAGTGTCCAACATGTAGTATGCCCTAGATAAATAGTATATAATAAATACTTTGCCCTATCCATTACTTGTGTAAACATCTTATTTATAATTTATAAGCTATTTTGGTCTCATTATTTTGCATGTCCTCCTCAGCCTGTATCACTTTGGATTCTTTTGGCAACATAAAACCAAACTCAACTGGCTTACACAGAATGTGGGATTTATTGGGTCACATAAATAAAAAGTCCAGGAACTGAACTGCCTTCTCTCTGTTTCTAAACTCAGTTCTCCTCTACATATTTTAATTCTCAGGCTCCTAAGGAGGTTAGATGGCTGCACTAGCTCCAGCCTCCCAGTCTTTTGGGAGAAGAGAGGACTGGCTCTCCAGCAAGCTCAAGCCAAACTCCTCGAGTTTCACTGACTCTGACTGGGTCCCGATCCCTTTCCTAAACCATCATTTTTTACAAAGCCGCTCAAGATGCTTTGAATGGCAATGCCTAGGTCATATGTCACCTAGTAAACCCCAGCAAAACCACCTCGGGAGGGCAGGTAGGTGGGATGGACCCACACATAAAAATTGGAGACACACCAAAAGTAGGGTGAATGGATGCTGGGAAGCTAAGAAACACCAAATATCCTCCCTAGCACCTTACATAAAGGAGGTTCTTGATAAATCTTCAATGGGTGGAATTAGTGCTCTCTTTAATGGTCAAATAATGTGCAAGATTAACTGCTCATCAATTGACAGGTGAAAAAGGAGGAGGAATGTGACGTTTGTTGAGCACCTACTATGTACCAGGTACTGGGTTAGGAGATTTATATAGGTTATCATTTGATTTAATCCAACAAAAATCTGTGATACAGGTGTCATTATACCCATTATACAGGCAAATAAACTAGGAGTAAAAAGGTTAAGTAATTTTTCAGGGGTTGTGTAGGGCTGAAATTCCAGCCCAGGTCTGCCCCACCCAGAGGCCTGTGTCCTTTTACAATGGTGCCTGGTCCCGCATTCTGGATGGCTATTTATCTTTCTTCAAAGATCACTGGGGATGGAAATTCTATAATCTACCCCTGAAGACCAGTCCATGTCATATAAATCTGAGGGTTAGGAAACTCCTTGATCTCTCCAATGTTTTAAGTAGACCGTGTTTCACCCTTTCTGTCTTTGATAGTGGAAAACCACTGATCAGTCTCTTAAAAAAAGTCTTCATTGTTTGATGGTAGTAATTAAGCAGCCACTTAATCTTTTCTTATTTTATGTTAAAGGGTTCAATCCTTTCAACCTTTGCTTGGAGAGCCTGTTTTCCAACCCTTTGACATTAGCACAAATTTTGGCTTAGGCTCCGGCCCTGACTTTTCAGCTAGAACATGACTTGAGGCGCTCTCAGACCACAGTTTTCCTGACCTTCTAAAGAAAATGGACTCAGCTGGGTAGACTGTCTGCTTTCCATCAATGAGACCTCTGGGCTGCAGCCAAGCCCTCTCTACTGCTGTGAAACCCTACACATACACACACACACACACACACACACACACACACACACACACACAGCCTGACACATACCCCAGGCCTGTGGTCAAGTTTTTGCTTCTCAGTGGCAGCCACTGGAATCACCTTCTGTGAAGTCCTGACTCAAGGGAGATGCCTGGGCTTCTGACCACAGCAGATTCATGCCGTTCTTGCTTTAAACCCCTCTGCTGTTTTTGAATTTCAAGAAATAAAACAGAAACGAGAACTAGTTTCTTGATAAGTTTGTCTCTCCATGCCCTGGATTATGAAATGGTCCCCTTTCTGGTTTAATTGTCCTGTGACCTGTAAGCCCCAGTGTAGGCTCTTTTGGCTTTCTTTGAACATATCAAAGAAAATTTAAAAAGAAAGGGAAGAAGAAAGAGAAAATTCTGGCTACTGCGTGGTGGGTGATTTTGTGTGTGTATGAGCTTTTCTGTAGTTGCCAGAATTTCTGTTATGAACATGAATTCACTTGGAAATTAGGAAAAATATCAATAAATGTTAAAATTAACTCTAAGCAGTTAAAAGAATAAAACCACGGCCAAATCTTTATCAAGCAGATGCAAATGAAGTGAAAACATGAATGACAGTAATAAAGTAACAAAGTAGCATTTATCATAAAGCAGCCTTCAGGATAAAAGATCCATTTTGGCATTTTTATGTTGATATAAGATATATGATATCTTAAATACGGTATATTTATGTTGACATAAGTGATAAAAGCATAACATTAAACAAAGAATAAAAATTGACAGAAGGAGAAATGGACAGAAAAACATTTGTTTTTAGGAGACCTCAAAAAAGAGAAAAAAGAATGCTATAGTTTGAAATACTAGTTATTAAAAAGGAAAAAAATAAAAAATAAATTAATTTTTCCCCTAACAACAAAGAAGAAACCATTTTAAAAGCTATTATTTGAAACCCTGAGCATAACAAATAATATATAAGGTCACAAAGAAAACTTTTATCTAAAATACAACAAAACTAGAAAAAAATTACTCAAGTTTAAATAAGAATAAACAAGTTTAAACTTCCAATTACTTGGAAGTTTTAAAAACTCTTTATTAGAATTCCATTCCATAAAAAAAGAAAATCAAAATCATAATTATAAACTATTTAGAGAGTAATGAAAATTAGAATATTATAGACAAGTGTTCATGGAAGTGGCCAGATCAATACAAAGGAATATGTTGAAGGTCTTAACCATTGTCATTAGTAAACCAGAAATAATGAAAATAAAATAAGCATATGACTAAAAAATGAGGACAGTCCAACTTGATGAATAAAATCCAAACAAGCAGAACTAAATGAGAAAGATAATTACAACAATTTGCAAATTAGAAGATAAAGCATAATAGATTAATACAACTGCATTAAATATTTTTAAAAGCTAACACAGTAGAAATACTTCTCATTATTCAAATCCAGGAATAGAGGACATACAAATAATATTAGAAATGGAAAAGGGATATGAGCATATTACAAAGAAGATTTAAAGAAAAAGGGATATAAACATATTACAAAGATTTAAATGAAGCAAGATAATATTTATGTTGCTACATATGAGAATAGTGAGAAATGGATGATTTTCTGAGGGATATTGCTAAAATTGACTAAATAAATTATACCTATGAAAAAAATCAATAACCTTGAAAAGGAATTGACAAAGTTATCGAGAAGCTCCTTTTGAGAACTCTCCAAGTCCAGAAGGCTAACCAAAGAAATCTTTAGAAGTTTTTGAAAACATGATTCCTGTGTTTTGTAAACCATTCGGGAATGTTACTAAAATTTGAGGTATATCAGATTTCGTTTATTTATTCATCTCTTGATGGACATTTAAAAAACTAGAGGACCCAACAATTTCACTCCTAGAATCTGCTAAGAGACATGAAACATATATCCACACAAAGACTTGTATACAAATGTTCATAGTAACATTATTCAAAATAGCCCCAAGTGTCCACTAACTGTTGAAAAGATAAACAAATGTGACACATACACAGTAAAGAATACATAAATAAAAATGAAGTAAATATTAAATAAAAATGAATTAAATATATGCTATTATAGCATGCTGAAATGTGGATAAAACTCAAAAACAGCATGGTAAGTAAAGAGTTGGACACAAAACACTACATATAATTCAATTTCTATGAAATGTCTGGAAAAGACAAATCTCTAGAGACAGAAAGCATATCAGTGGTTGCCTGAGGACTGGAGGGGAGCAGGGATTGACTACAAATGGGCTTCAGGGAATTTGGGGGGATTGCGGGGACTGTTCTAAAATTAGAAAATGTCCTAAAATTGTTTTAAAATTGCTCATAGTTACACAATCTATAAATTTACTAAGAATCTCTGAATTGTGCACTTACAGTGAGATTTTATGGTATGTAAATTATACCTCGATAAAGCTCTTAAAAATAGCTAGTTATCAAACAAATATGAATTAATATCAATAAGATGCTGTTAAAAGATGTAAACATCTATCCAACTGGTAAGATTAAAAAAAATAGAAAAATAGATAGCAAAGATTCAGTTCAAGGGGTACTGTTATACATAACAATCAGGATATAATTGATACAATGCTTTTAGAAAACAAATCGAAGGCAACCTATGGAATAGGAGAAGTTATTTGCAAATGACATATCTGATAAATGGTTAGTATCCAAATTATATAAAGAACTTATAAAATGCAACACCCGAAAAACAAATAATTCAATTAAAAATGGACGGAAGAGAACAGACATTTCTCCAGAGAAGACATACAGATGGCCAACAGACACATGGAAAGATGCTCAACATTGCTGATCATGAGGGAAACACAAATCAAAACTACAGTGAGATATCACCTCTCACCTGTCAGAACAGCTAAAATCAACAACACAAGAAACAACAAGTGCTGTTGAGGATGTGGAGAAAAAGGAACCCTCATGCACCATTGGTGGGAATGCAAACTGGTGCAGTCACTCTGGAAGACAGTGTAGAGGTTCCTCAAAAAGTAAAAAATAGAACTACCCTATGATCCAGCAATCACACTACTGGATATTTACCCAGAGAGCACAAAAATACTAATTTGAAGGGATACATGTACCCTGATGTTTATGGCAGCATTATCTATAATGGCCAAATTATGGAAACAGACCAAAGTGTCCTTTGACTAATAAATAGATAAAGAAGATGTGGTATATGTACCCAGTGAAATATTACTCAGCCATTCAAAAGAATGAAGTCTTTCCATTTGCATCGGCATGGATGGAGCTAGAGAGTATGATGTTAAGTGAAATAAGTCAGTCAGAGAAAGGCAAATATCATATGCTTTCACTCATATGTGGAACTTAAGAAACAAAAGCAGCAAGCAAAGGGAAACAAATGAGAGAGGGACAAATCCAGAAATAGACTCTTAACTAAAGAGAACAAACTGTTGGTTACCAGAGGGGAGGTGGGTGGTGATGGGGATTAAGGAGGGCTTATGAGCACTGGGTGATGTATGGAAGTGTTGAATCGCTACGTTGCACACCTGAAACTAATATTATACTGTATGTTAGCTAACTGGAATTAAAATTAAAACTTTTTTTAAAAAGTTTTTAAAAATTTTTTTAAATTTTTAAAAAATTTTTAAAAAATTAAAACTTTTTTAAAAAAGAAAGCAAATTGAAAAAAGATACTAAGAATTTTCAAAATGTTAATAGGCTTTGAATTATTAGTTTCACTTGAGGAATTTGTCTTTCCAAGGTGAAGAAGTGTGCTATATGGGGATGGGCATTACACAATTTTTTATGGTAACTACAAATTAGAAGAACCTTGATGTCCAACATTAGGGAAACGGGTACATACAACATTAGTACACCAAACTGCAATTTATGTGGTTTGTAAAAATCATGTTTTCAAAGACTACTTAAGGACATAGAAGAATGTTCGAGAAATAATGTCAAATGGAAAGTAAAAGTAGGGCATAAGCTCTATGTATATGCTAATCCTAAATGAAAAAAGGAAGGTCTGTTTATGATTGGTAAGGCCTAGGCCAAATGTTCTCATTTATTATTTGGGTGATGTAATTATGGATGATGTAATTTTCTTCCCAATACTTTTTTTTTAAAGATTTTATTTATTTATTTGAAAGAGAGATCACAAGTGGTGGGGAGAAGCATAGGGAGAAGCAGACTTCCTGCTAAGCAGGGAACCTGATGTGGGGCTCAATCCCAGGACCCTGGGATCATGACCTGAGCCAAAGGTAGACGCTTAACTAACTGAGCCACTCAGGTGCCCATTTTCATTTTGTTTTATCTAAATTCTTGACAATAAACTTTATCATTTTTTAATTACTTTATCATTTGCAAATCAGAAATTTTTTTAGAAAACTGTAAATGTTATAAAAATCAAAGGTGAATGGAAATAATTAAGTTTTTCTCCTTCTGCACCAAATGCAGCTGTCAAATAGGAAGTAGAAAGTCTGTAGAGCAATCTGAGCTTCCATTAGGCAAAGCAGTTAATCGTGAGCCCTCCCTTACTTTGCCTTCTTCCCATTTCAGTGGAGACCTAGGAGCAACTTAATCAACTTGATGTGTAGGTATGGGTGATGTATTTTGGGGAATGGTGGACTTTCAGGACTGAGAAGCACCTTGGAGTGAGGGACCTTTTGACAACTTACCCCCACAATGGTCCAAAGTTTGGTTCCCTGTCTTCAGCGGTGCTGAAGGACTATGTTTCAACACCACATATAATGGAAGACACACTCCACCAACCAATACCCATGCATGGAGGCTTTCAGGTCCATGAGTATGCAGAAGCCCTGGGGTTTATAATAAAAACTTCCTTCTGGATTCCTTTTTACTTTGAAGATTCAGGCTTTTTCTAAGTAACTTGGGTGTGATGTGGGTAGGGGAGGCAGATTGGAATCAGAGGGGCAAAGGGCACCAACAGAGGAAGACAAACAAGGAGACAGCACCTAGCTGAGGGAAGTCTGACGTGAGGCAGCCTCAGAGCTAATGAGTGGGACGTGCCAAGCCTTCCCTCTCTGAAGTCACATTATGGGCTGCTCCACAAACATTTTCCAACCTAACTTTTAAAATAATTAAATGAAAAAGAAACCAGATTCTCGTATAAAACCTCCTAGGGCTTTGGTCTTTATTACTAATAAACTTCCACCAGCCGCCCCCCACCCCCACCCCGCCTTGACAAGTGTGGGAGAAGCTGGCTGGTAACGAGATTGTGCCGCCCTGATGAGTGTGCTCATTAGGGAAGCCACTCCGTTTGCAGGCCCACCCCGGCCAATCTGATTGTGAATTTTATTGAAATAATTTTATAAACAAGTCTTCAGACAAGGTTTCGTCCTGATGAATCCTCAGAGCTCATTACCACCCTCGGGAAGAAATTTGAAGAGATAAAAATAAAAGTCTAGGATTAAAACACTTTCACCTTAGGCAAAACAGTCTCCCTGTGCCTCGGATTTCTTCATCTGTAAAACAAGGATAATGATATTTCCCTCTCGCCCATCAGAAGAGCTCACACTAAGTTCGGGGGAGCGTCTTGGCGGTTAGGAAAGAAGGTAACGCATAAACCTGATTATTCTGAATAGCACGAGGGACCTAACAGTGATCAATAGATGTTGGGTCTCTCTCAAGACGGGGTAAAAACAGTGTAAAGGGGAGGCACGCATATGGTGGGAGAAATCGGGCAAATGTCTTAGAAATTCACCTGGCTTGAGTTAGAAAGCTCTTCCCCCTCCAGCATTGTCTTGGATATTAACGAGATTTCAGCCCAATGACATTTCACCGTAAGATCATTAAATGTGTTTGTTGCGGCTGCTACAGGCAGGAACAGAGCGACCTGAGCACGAGGCGTGTGTGGGAAAAGCAGTCGGGCGGCCGCCATGGATTCCTGGGCGGTGAGAAGGATTTCAAAGCAGCTTGGCTCTGCCACCCCTCACCAATGTCTCGGTCCAAAGGCAGATGACTTTAAAATCCCTCTTGACCCGCAAGTGGCACAATTCAACAGAAAGGGATGTGCCTGGATTTTAACACAATGCTACCGAGCCAAACTCAAGAGTGTGCACAGAAGTATCACGTTGAAAACGTGTGAAAGAGCTGGGTGAGGCTCCGGGATGATCGATGTATCCCTTTCAGACAGAAGTGACAGCGTCTTCTGCTTCTACCTGGTTCCTTAGTTTTGCATTAAACATAAATAGTAAGCGAAGAAATGTGACTCAATAGCAGAGCTTCAGGTTCCTGAGATTAGATGAAAGGGATCCTTAGCACGAAGGCACAAAGACTTGAGAAAAAAAGGCAGAGACTAAAGGAGCAGTAAAAGGCAAACTTCAGTCGGAAAACCATGCGCATCTGAATGGCTGATCTGAGCTTCACAGAGTCGCCTGGAGCACATGTTACGCTGGGTTCAGCCACTCCATGTATGATCATATATTTCATATAAATAATTAAAAAGTCGCCGGCTGCCAGGGCAGGTTCACCTGGACAGAAGGGGAGCGTGGGTCACCTGTGTTCAGGCGGAAGACTTAATGAGGGGGTGGCTGTAGTGTTGCCCTGAGACGGGACCACAGTCTGGGGAAGGATTTAAGGACAGGTTCCACCTCCAACCCTTGGTGTCCACCCCACCCTCCCCCAGGCCCACCTCTCTGGCTCAGGGTCTCTCGTGTGCTCATTTTGTTCTCCTTTCTCAATTCACGGCTGCCACGTGGACATACTAAGGGACGGAAGCTTGCCTTCGAGAAAGAGGAGTGCCTCGCTGGGTCCGAAGCTGCGGCCTCTCCTTGGACACAGGCGGGCCGGGGGTGTTTAAGATAACAGCATTGCAGAGTGCAAACGGCCCCCACAATGGAGCCAGAGGAACCTATGAGATCATTTGGAAAAGCTTGTGAATTCACTGCCATTTGCCTACTTGGCTTTGGATGAAAAGCAAATCTTAAAGCTGCTCAAAATGTGTCTGATTCATCTGTAACTGAGAATGAGACCAATCAGGGATAAGAAGTGAGTAAAATCCTTGTGATCACAGAGCCAAGAGAGCCTATTTTAAAGCACTTAATGTATTTTTTTTCTTAAAGATATATACACCAACTGTAATTAAGCTCTCCCTTTCCTTATGATCTTGGCAAGATGTTAAAAAAGAGATAGAAGGAGGGAGTCGACTTGCCAAGTGGATTTTTCTAAGCGTTCTCAGCCCTAATTAAAAGTCCTTTGTGCAAGGCCAACCAGCAATCAGATTCCTAATTAGAGTTGAGCAAACTGCCTTGGTGAACCGTGGGTTTCTCTGAACCCAAGAATCTGGGGAGAAAGTCTGTCCTTCTTACTGGGGCCATTTTCTGAAACACATTCACAACCAAGTCCCAGAAGGCAGGTATGAGAAGGCAGGGGCACAACCCTATTCCCGTTGGGTCAGTTCCTTTTTTGCCTTGAAATGGCTCCGTGGGATCCTGTATGCGGTGGTGTTACTTCTGTGTTGTTTGTCTGGTTCCAGTGTTACTAGGAATTATGCCTCTTTGAAAGCCGGTCTTTAGGATCTGGAATTAGGTGACTCGAGATTTAAGTATATCGAATGCTGGTATTTCATGGTTCATATCCAGATAAAGGAGACCATTCTGTGCTTAACTGGATTTCCCCTGGAGTCTTGGTTATCATAATAGCAAACGTGGGCTTACTACATGCCTAGAGAGGAAGCTTTAAGAACGCTCTACATACTAACTCACGTAACCCCCGCGGGAGCCTCATGAATCAGGTTCTGTGGTTTTCCCCATCCCAGGGAGGAAACTGAGGCACAGGGAAGTGCAGTAGCTGGCCCAAGGTCACTTTAGTAAGTGACGGAGCTGTCAGTCAGATACTAGAGTCTGCCCATCCCAGCTGCCTCCAAGCTGGCCTCCAGCAGAGGAGGACCCTGACTGGCCAGGTACCAGCGGTCAGAGCACCCCATGGAGACACAAGCATGGTTCAAACTCCCATGTGCCCCTGGCCTGCTTCCTGATTACTACACGGGGCTTTCCAAGAACCGCACCTTCTGAAATGTAGGCCTTGGATAAAGAGATTCTACTGGGATGTAAAAATAAAGAA